>OX031011.1:23572115-23874615 GCA_943735925.1 Pollenia amentaria
AAAATGAAACAGTTGAATGTGCAAGTGGCTTAGCAGAATATGACAATATAGAATCATCTGAGGCCGAAATTTCGGCGCATGAAGATTTATATGTGGAAGGCGGCACTAAAAAACTAGCTACTGAATTAGGGCAGTGGCAGCTAAGCAGTAGGACATTAAGAGAAAATATGAGAGAGCTCTTGGGTATACTTAGAAATAATGGTATAGATGTGCCTCTATCTCCACTGACTCTTGTCAAGAAAATAGATACAGCACCAAACATAGAATATGTTCATCCAGGCCAATATGCACATTTCGGCTTAAGACAAACATTAATGAAAGAGGCCCAT
Organism: Pollenia amentaria; assembly: GCA_943735925.1. Classification (NCBI taxonomy): domain Eukaryota; kingdom Metazoa; phylum Arthropoda; class Insecta; order Diptera; family Polleniidae; genus Pollenia; species Pollenia amentaria. Next base: position 23,572,445 of record OX031011.1, read on the forward strand.
TTGGCAGAAACATATGACGAAATACTTTGTGACATTAATGCTAGGAACACAACTGGGACGAACGACGAATTTCGCCCAACACGACGAATTTTTCCGTAAAAATTCGCTGAGTAAATTCGTCGTATGAAGCACAATAACGACGAATAACAAGCAGCTTTTATAATTGAGAAAGTTGATTGCTGTTTGTGCAAAGAGAGAGAAATAGTGTGACCATATTCAAAAAAATAATGCTTAAAAATAAAAACATAATCAAAAACACAACTAAAAACTAGTTTTATAGCCAAATACTTTGTATACTTATTTTATGTGTTATACAATATAAAAAAACAATTATTAAAGTAAAAAGTAACTTTATTTACTAAACTACTTCTTAACTAAAACCAAATATGGTCACCTAATACTGATTTTATCGTCGTTCGCCGGCGTATGAAATAGAATTAAATCTATTTAAAGTTCGCCGCGTCTGGCGAATTTTCGCCGGCGCCCTGATTGTGTGCATTTTCATATACACAAACGTCTTTTATTTTTGACGACGAATATTCGCGGCCAAAAATTCATCGTTCGCCCCAGTTGTGTTCCTAGCATAATATAGATGGCTTGCCAATTTTTAAAAGTTCTAATACGCAACTGTTTCCTGCTGGTATATATGTTGGCAAACAAAAACCACATGATGTCAACCAGTTTTTTGAGAAATTTATTGAAGAAGTTTCAGATTTGCAGCAAAATGGCTAACAAATTGGTGGCAAAGGTATAGCATTTAAAATACGCGCGGTAATATGTGACGCACCGGCAAAAGCACTAGTTTGTGGGATTGCTTACCATTCGTCAGCCAATGGATGTTCAAAGTGCACCCAAGTTGGCAAAAAAATAAACAATGTATTAGTTTATAGCACTGAACCGGGTGAAATTATTAACGATGAGGACTTTGTCAAGAGAAAATATAAAAAGCAGTTCCAACTGAAGTTTCTCAATTGTGAAACGCCCTTGGAGAAAATAAATTTAAACATGATCACCCAAGTTCCTCTAGATCCCATAAATGTTATTGATTTAGGTGTTACCAGAAAAATGTTGAATAAACTTTTTCAAAATAAGGTCGCTGAAAAAATTTCAACTGCTAAAAAGTTGGACATTTCAAAACAATTAGTTTCCTTAAAGCGCCACATGACAAATGACTTCAAAAGATTTCCTCGAAGCTTTGATGAACTTTCTAAGTGGAAGGCTACTGAGTTCCGCCAATTTTTGATTTATACAGGTATCGTAGTTTTAAAAAATAATGTAAGTGATGATTTTTACTACACATTTACACTAATTCACTGTGCTGTAAGGCTATTGTCGTGCCCAACAAAATTTCAAAATAACATTGAAACCGCTGAAGACTTATTAAAGCTTTTTGTTGAAAATTTTGGTGTAATTTTTGGTCCTCAAAGTGTAACCTATAATGTTCGCAGTTTGCTTCACATATGTGCATGCGTCAGGCAGCATGGGTTGCTGTATAACTTTTCGGCATATGATTTTGAAAATCACTTTCAGATAATTAAAAAAGATGTGCGCATGCCGACGTGTATTCTGGAGCAACTGCACAAAAGAAATTTCCATCGAAAATTGATGAATGAGCCAAAAACTTTAGGATTAAAGGAAAAAGATGGAATTATATATGGGCATTCATCTGATAAATATTCTTTAAGTGTCAAAAGTCCAAATAATATATGTCTTCTTATGCCTTTTACCCCTTTTACAATTATAAACTTAAAAAGGGGAAGTAACGATGAAACTTTAGTATTGGGGCGCCGCTTCAAAAACATTAATCCATTTTTCACGGAACCATTAAATTCGTTATCGGCATTAGGCATATGCACCGCTGATACCGTATTGGAAGAAATGGAAGAAACCTTTGATGTCAACAGTATATATTGCAAGCTTCTGTCACTGCCTTTAGAAAATAAAGTTATTTTAATGGCCATTTTGCACAGCTGCACTTAATAACATTAACTTTCGACAACAAATTTTGTATAAAAAAATATAACCATCTAATAAATAAAAATATTTTTTATATATTAGGCTTTACATATTTCAAAAACCCAACAAATTAATATAAAAACAAGTAAGAGTGCTATATTCGGCTATGCCGAATCTTATATACCCTTCACCATGGTGCGATAAGAACAAAAGGATATTTATATAAATATACATACATATGTAATATATCTGTGGCATTAAATAATAATGGCTTAAGTCGAAATTTCTTGCTTTGAGATATTAAGGGCTTTGTCTAAAATAAATTGTTTGGTTTTTATATAAAATTATTAGCCACAGAAAAGAAATGCGCATTTATATAGTACAAAACTGTAAATTTTATAAAAAAAAGAGCGTTTTTTAAAGCATATAAAAGTAAAAAAAAAAATAGCAAAAAATTATATATTTTTTATTTAATTAAAAATAATTTATAAATACCAAGAGAAAAAAAAATTAATCGAATGGGATTTGAACCCGCCAACACCCAGAAGTTTACTTGTGACATAACTGCTAGACCACTCGACCACCGGTACGCATGCGAAATTAACGTTTATATAAGTAAATAGGCCGTGTGTAAGTTTTTTTTTATAAACAAATATGTTTGTGTGAGTTTGTTGTTTGAGTATGAAAGGTGAATATGCGAAAAAGGGAAACACACCACCACCACTGTCGTGTTGCCATACAGTAGATCTATTGGTTTTTGGAAGTTTTTAAGATGCAAAAATTCCCAATCTCTATTTGTTGAAATTATTTCCTTAAATAGATCAAAGTTTAAAAGCAGAGTGATAACAAAAGTCATGCTGGACATGATGCTGGTGCCTGTAATAAAGAAAAAAGAAGGGGGGGGGACGCAAATAAAACAACTTAATTATATAAAAAAAAAAGTTAATATTGGTATTTCAGTAATTTGGTCATAACTCGGGCATTTTCCAATCGATTTGATAGATTTATATACCGACGTCTTTGGGAAGAAATTTACCATTTACATTGGTAATAAAACTTGGACTCGAAAAGGTCTACGGTTCCCGAAAATAGGTATTTTTCTTAAAAAAATAATATTTTGGTAATAACTTTTTTGTATCTGAACCGATTTTTCCGAGTGTTTCAGCAAATATGTTCTACTAAAAATTTCCGATCTTTTGATATAATAGATGTATTCATAGGTCATATAACAGCTCTAAAATTTTAGTTTTTATAGAAATTTTGATGCTTTTTAGCCCATTTTTGGAGTATTTTGCTAATAACTTAACCATTTCTTAACCGATTTGTCAGATTTATATACCCACGTTTTAAGGAAGAAAAAACCATTTACTTAGATTATAAAACTTGGACTCGGGAAGACCTATTGTTCCCGAAAATGGGTATGTTTAAAAAAAAAATTTTATTTTGGGCATTACTCTTCCATTTTTGGGAGAAAGGTTTCAGGGTTTTCGGGAAATATATGCTGCTAAAAATTTCTGACATTTTGGTATATAAAACGTGTTCATATGTCATACTAGAGCCCTAAAATTTAAAATTTTAAGTATTTTCAATAATGTCTTTGTACGGGAGGTACCACGCCCACTTTCCCAATCGCGCCCATATTTTGTGGGATACTGTGTATTGATAACCGATATGTTTGTACCTAATTTGGGAACTTTAGCTCGTTTCGTTCTCCAGATATACAGAAATACATAACGTCTTTGTATAGGAAGTGCCACACCCACTTATCCAATCCCGCCCATTTTTTTTAGAGAGTTGGTGTATTGGCAAGCAAGATGTTTGTACCAAATTTCAAAGCCGTAGCTCTTGCCGTTCTCGAGATATGCAGAAAAAAGAATTTAAAAAACAACAACAACATGGGATTTATGGGAAAAATTAGAGGTAGTCGTGGTTTTTTGCTCATATCTCAGCCATTTATGGACCGATCTTCCTGAATTTCAATAGCAAACAAATCCGGACTATATGTGACATAAATGTATAACACCCTAGCCTTCATCATATCTGGGGTCTTCGGAAAACCCATTTCAACGGACGGACAGACGGACAGACGGACAACCGGATTTGAGCTTCCCTTCTCATAAGAAGCCAGAATATATATACTTTGTATGGTCTTAAATCAATATTGTAGAAATTACAAACGGAATGACAAAATTATATATACCCTTTTACCTTCGGTGAAGGGTATAAAAAGTATTTCAGTAATTTGGTCATAACTCGGGCATTTTCCAATCGATTTGATAGATTTATATACCGACGTCTTTGGGAAGAAATTTACCATTTACATTGGTAATAAAACTTGGACTCGAAAAGGTCTACGGTTCCCGAAAATAGGTATTTTTCTTAAAAAAATAATATTTTGGTAATAACTTTTTTGTATCTGAACCGATTTTTCCGAGTGTTTCAGCAAATATGTTCTACTAAAAATTTCCGATCTTTTGATATAATAGATGTATTCATAGGTCATATAACAGCTCTAAAATTTTAGTTTTTATAGAAATTTTGATGCTTTTTAGCCCATTTTTGGAGTATTTTGCTAATAACTTAACCATTTCTTAACCGATTTGGCAGATTTATATACCCACGTTTTAAGGAAGAAAAAACCATTTACTTAGATTATAAAACTTGGACTCGGGAAGACCTATTGTTCCCGAAAATGGGTATGTTTAAAAAAAAATTTTATTTTGGGCATTACTCTTCCATTTTTGGGAGAAAGGTTTCAGGGTTTTCGGGAAATATATGCTGCTAAAAATTTCTGACATTTTGGTATATAAAACGTGTTCATATGTCATACTAGAGCCCTAAAATTTAAAATTTTGAGTATTTTCAAAGTATATGTATAATGAGAGTTCTACTTCAAATTTACCCAAAAAGCCATTAAAATCACCCAAAAGCCATTAAAATTACCCAAAAGCCATTAAAATTACCCAAAAGCCATTAAAATTATCCAAAAGCCATTAAAATTATCCAAAAGCCATTAAAATTTTTCCAAAGCCATTAAAAAGCCATTAAAATTATCCAAAAGCCATAAAAATGTCATAAAATTTTAAAAAAGGTAAAATTAGGGGGGAAATTCCTGAACACGTGTTAAAGTATGTCAAATGAACACGTGTTAAATTTTATAGGAAAGCAATGCACAAGTGGTGGGTGCATTGTTGAAGCCTTTCTTTTGTTGTGATCGATAGACAGACAGCCAGATAGACATAGAGATATGTAGATAGATAGACATACAGACCTTGTAGATGCACTTGAGAAAATATTGTTGATAATTCTATCTTTTTATTTTCTTGAATTATGTGAAGAAAAAATTTTTGTTGAGGAAACACACAAAGCTGATAAGCGCATTTTTTTATTTTTTTTTTTTATGATATTAAAATTAATAATTTATGGGGTGTGAGATGATAAGGGTATTGTATTGGAGTGTGTCTTGAATATAGATAGATAGATACACAGACAGACCTTGAGGAAGAAATTGGAAAAATATTTTTTTTTATTTTTGTGTGTGTTTTGTGGATTGTTGGGAGAAAATACACATTTCTGATAAAAGTCCTTTTTGTTGTGTGTGTGTTTATGGGTAACCAGATGGAGGGTTGTTGTTATTTTGTTTGTTTGGGTGATCGACGAAAATATTATTGGATGGATAGACAGACATACAGACAGACTGGCTTCGTAACAGCAAATGGTTTTTCAATTTTATTTGGGGTTGAAGAATAAATTCAAAGTATCTATAAATTATGATTTTATTTAGTTATTAAAAAAAAAAATTGTATAGATGCAATTGGTGTTTCTATTTTTATTTTGGAGTGGATAGGGAAATATGAAACCATTCTTGAAAATTTTTTTAAAAAATTTCAAAAACAAAGTAATAAAAAAAAAGTCGTTAAATTTTATAGGATAGCAATGCACAAGTGGTGGGTGCATTGTTGAAGCCTTTCTTTTGTTGTGATCGATAGACAGACAGCCAGACAGACATAGAGATATGTAGATAGATAGACATACAGACCTTGTAGAAGCAATTGGAAAATATTGTTGATAATTCTATCTTTTTATTTTCTTGAATTATGTGAAGAAAAAATTTTTGTTGAGGAAACACACAAAGCTGATAAGCGCATTTTTTTATTTTTTTTTATGATATTAAAATTAATAATTTATGGGGTGTGAGATGATAAGGGTATTGTATTGGAGTGTGTCTTGAATATAGATAGATAGATACACAGACAGACCTTGCGGAAGAAATTGGAAAAATATTTTTTTTTATTTTTGTGTGTGTTTTGTGGATTGTTGGGAGAAAATACACATTTCTGATAAAAGTCCTTTTTGTTGTGTGTGTGTTTATGGGTAACCAGATGGAGGGTTGTTGTTATTTTGTTTGTTTGGGTGATCGACGAAAATATTATTGGATGGATAGACAGACAGACAGACAGACATACAGATAGACTGGCTTCGTAACAGCAAATGGTTTTTCAATTTTATTTGGGGTTGAAGAATAAATTCAAAGTATCTATAAATTATGATTTTATTTAGTTATTAAAAAAAAAAAAATTGTATAGATGCAATTGGTGTTTCTATTTTTATTTTGGAGTGGATAGGGAAATATGAAACCATTCTTGAAAATTTTTTTAAAAAATTTCAAAACAAAGTGTTGGGTGCATTGTTGAAGCCTTTCTTTTGTTGTGATCGATAGACAGACAGCCAGACAGACATAGAGATATGTAGATAGATAGACATACAGACCTTGTAGATGCACTTGAGAAAATATTGTTGATAATTCTATCTTTTTATTTTCTTGAATTATGTGAAGAAAAAATTTTTGTTGAGGAAACACACAAAGCTGATAAGCGCATTTTTTTTATTTTTTTTTATTCGTGATTATGGAGAGCCAGATGTAGGGATTTTGTGGTTGTTGTTGTTTTTTGCTTGTTGTAATGATCGAGTGTATTCGAAACAACTTGTAGAAGTAATTGGAAAATATTTTTGATAAGGCTTTTTTTTTTTCTTGAATTATGTGAAGAAAAAATTTTGTAGAACCAATTGGAAAATATTTTTTGATAAGGCTTTTTTTTTGAATTAGGTGATGAAAAATAACTAATTAAATTATGAATTTATTAAGTTATTAAAAATAGACAGACAGACAGACAGACAGACAGCTATAGAGATAGATAGATAGACATACAGACCTTGTAGAAGCAATTGAAAAATATTGTTTATAAGACTTCCTTTTTTTTATTTATATTTATTAAATAAAAAATAGATAAAAATCTAAAAAAGTTTTACGATATATTGTTAATATGTTTATTCTTAGTGATGGATAATAAGTACATAAGTTTACCCCCTAAACTATAAAAAGTTTTCCCCCTGTAACCATCTCATTCTTGGTTAAGTATATAAATACTGTGAAATTTGGTTTTGCTATAAGTTCACCTACACCCAATTTATTGCGATTAGTACGACCCCATTCACTAACCAACCGAACGTCTTTTCTCTTATCGACATTTTCCATGGTTAAAAAATATTGGTTGAAAAAAAATTATATGGAGCCTATTACAGATTTAATTTTGAAATGCAATTTTTAAATAAAATATAAGCAAAACTATAAAGATAACATGCTTTTATATATATTTTATATCAGTTTTGTTAGAGACAATGCCGCAGCAAGATAGTTTTATAATCGTTGATCTGCAAGGATTTTGTATTGCAAATAAATTATATGCAAAAGAAGTCTGCATTTCAGTCTCTGATTTCGAAAGCCAAACTTTTCTCATTGAATCACCATTAAAATATTCAGAATTAACTAATAAGGATAGGATAACAAATAAATGGTTATATAATCACTTGCATGGATTATATTGGGATACTGGAGAGTCTACACTGAAAGAGTTAATAGAATACTTAATATCAGTTATGAAAAAAAGAAAAGAAGAAGAAGAATATCCTGTTGTATATGTTAAAGGAATTGAAAAAGTTAGATGGTTAAAAGAACTACTTAGAGGAGAAATAGAAATATATATATTTAATTTAGATTATTGGAATTGTCCGAATATAAAAACTTTATATAAAAATAATTCTAATATAAATAATTGTAAAAATCATAATAATATCAATCAAATATGTGCTGAAAAGAATGTAATTTTACTTAGAAATTTTCTAAATTTATATCTAAATAAAGAAAACCTTATTAATCAATAAAACATTTGAAGTTAATAATTTTATTTTTAGTTAATCCTTAGTCTTTATACAGAGTACATTACTTTTACTATTTTAAATATTTTTCTTCATACTTATCACCTATTTTGCTACAGTTCTTTCGTGTAATTCGTATGATTTGGTTTAGTTAGTGTGATTTGTTTTTGCTTTGTTGCTGTTTGATGTAAATTCCGTACTCTTTACACTTCATATTTGCTCGTTTATATCACACTAATAACAATTAATTTGCAATTGTGTGTTTTTATTTATTTTTGTTATATATGTTTTGCACAACATAGCATTTGATTCGTTAGCAAAGAGTGAGCAACAATCAGTATTTAAAAAAACAAAACGAATGTCTTGAAACGGCTTTTAAATGCATTTGTACAGAGGTTTAATACATACATATTATTATGAAAAATGTTTATTCACAATACTTTAACATTTCTCGATGTCAAACACTTTATGAACAACATTTGTTAGCATTTAAGTTTTTAATCTTTATAAACGTATTTTTAATTTTAAATCTGAAAAAACTGAAAAAAAGAAATATCTAATTATATTTTCAAAAATAAAACACAATTTTTTTATTTTTTATTATTTTTTTTATTTTTATAAGTTCTGTAAAAATCTGAAAAAAAAGAAATTCCTAATAAAATTTTTTAAAAATAAAACTCAATTTTTTTATTTGTTTATTATTTTTTTATTTTTATAAGTTCTGTAAAAATCTGAAAAATAGAAATTCCTAATAATATTTTTTTTAAAAAAATAAAACACATTTTTTTATTATTTTTATTTTTATATGTCCTCATCATCATCATCATCACTTTCCATTTCACTATTGGAAGTGAGATCGAATTGCATAGAACATAGTATATTAGGCGGGGGAACTTTATCTATTATATAACACTCCCCCACCTTTTTGATCATATGTGCACTAGTTATATTCTGTCGGCAGTGAGGACACGATATCCTTTTCCAACTTCTTGCACAACCAAGGCATAAATAGTGGGTACAGGCAAGGAATATTAGCTCCTTTCCATTCAAATGGTGTAAACAAATATCACATTTGAACCGTCTTTTGTATAGAACTTCTAACGGAGAATCGGGAGTTCGATGGCTCTTCTCCTGCCTTTTTACAAACTGCAGCATTTTTCTTTCTAACTTCTCCTTCTTTTGCTGCAGTTTTTTCACCTTCGCATCTATTGCCTTCTGCTTTTCAGTATAACGGATCCATTTTCCGTATATCCTATCAACATCGTTCAAACGTTCCGTAAACATAGCCGAAAACCTTCCCTCTATTATTGTAGGTGGCTCTGGTGTGATTGTAGGTGGCGCTGGTGTTGTTGATGATGCTGGTAAAGGAAGGTGTTGGGATAGTGATGGTGGTGGTGGTGGTGGTGTTGGTGATGATAATAGTTGTTGTCCATTAACTGGAAACAACTGCGTTTCCTCATCATCATCAATTATGAACATGGTAACGTTTTGGTTTGACATTTTTTTTTGTTTTGTTTTGGTGATTTAAGAATTTGTAATCAACAAATATTTATTCTAACTACTCTATTTATATTAAAAAAAAAAATCTTTTTTTTTCATTACCTAATTCAAAACAAAAAAAGAAAGGTTTTCAACAATATATTCCAATAGCTTCTATAAGATCTATATGTCTATCTATCTATCTCTATATCTGTCTCTCTTTTCTACCCACAACAAATATTTTTGTATGGAAATCAACTCATATTCCTCGGCTGTACCCCATTATTTATGTCTTGGTTGTGTAAGAGGGTGGAAAAATGCTTATTGAGATAAAAAACTAATTGTAGTGAGTTTGTCAAAACACATCACAACTACATAAAAATAATGTGTAGAGTGTCTATTATAACACAACTATCCAACAATAACAATACTAAGAACAATATAAAATTCATAATTTAATTTTTCTGCAACATGGAACAGCTTGACACCTCTTTAAGTGTGACCACACATAAGACAATGTTTTATGTGTACAAGCAAAAAGGCATTGCACTTGAAAATATGTCAACGCAAGCGATTTGACTAAAAAATATTAGATTCGAAATATTTTGAGGAATAATACTCCAAAACATAATGTGTAAATGCAAGCAGACAGAAAATAAGCCAATGCACTTGAAATAAAGTAATAAGCAATATAGAAAATAGTTTAAAATAAGAAATTGAATGAAAATTGTATTGTCTTGGTTGTGTAAGAGGGTGGAAAAATGCTTATTGAGATAAAAAACTAATTGTAGTGAGTTTGTCAAAACACATCACAACTACATAAAAAATAATGTGTAGAGTGTCTATTATAACACAACTATCCAACAATAACAATACTAAGAACAATATAAAATTCATAATTTAATTTTTCTGCAACATGGAACAGCTTGACACCTCTTTAAGTGTGACCACACATAAGACAATGTTTTATGTGTACAAGCAAAAAGACATTGCACTTGAAAATATGTCAACGCAAGCGATTTGACTAAAAAATATTAGATTCGAAATATTTTGAGGAATAATATTCCAAAACATAATGTGTAAATGCAAGCAGACAGAAAATAAGCCAATGCACTTGAAATAAAGTAATAAGCAATATAGAAAATAGTTTAAAATAAGAAATTGAATGAAAATTGTGTTAAAACACTGACCAATTAAAATCTAGTGTTTTGACTCAATAAACCTCATCGTAATACTAAAGTAAGATCACTACAAAAACGAGATTGTAAATAGTGTATAATTTATGATAAACCTTTCTTTTGGTTTTGAATTAGGTGATGAAAAATTATTGTATGGATAGATATATAGACAGGCATAAGTACAGACTGTTTTAGAGCAATTGGTGTTTTACATGTATTTGTTTATGATTAAGAATTCATATCAGAGCTATAATAATAATTATAATCTTATTCCATCACCAACTTTAGATCTTCGAATATCTCGTTGTATACTTTTAACGAAACAGATTCCTTAAATAGCTAAACAGCTTTTTAAAACAGCTAAACAGCTTTTAAAACAGCTAAACAGCTTTTAAAAACAGCTAAACAGCTTTTTAAAACAGCTAAACAGCTTTTTAAAACAGCTAAACAGCTTATTAAAACAGCTAAACAGCTTTTAAAAACAGCTAAACAGCTTTTTAAAACAGCTAAACAGCTTTTTAAAACAGCTAAACAGCTTTTTAAAACAGCTAAACAGCTAATTAAAACAATTTCTCCCACATTAGCGCAAAACTCCCATTACCCCATATACAAATACATTTAATTGTGATCACTTGTGTTTACAATTTATATTTAATAAATATGGTTTGAAATAAAAATAACATTTTAACTTTTGATTTCCTTCATAATTTTTTCTATTTTACATTTTTTTCTTATTATCTAAATTTACAATTTATCTTATCATTTTAAAAACATAAAATTAATTAAAAATCTATATTTACGTTGAGAAGATTGTCATTATCCTCTTCCATAAGTTCAGGATAGTTATTTATTCTAAAATGACCCCATGCATATGTATCAACACCATTATCTCTAATAAATCTCTTATCATCTGAATAGCTTAAAGTTAACTTATTTATATGTTGAGTATATATTTGATGAGCCTTAGATCTAAATATATACATTGAATCATAATATAATTTCTTTTCTAATAGACATTTTCTAAAGTCATTTATACTTAATTTACTAGTTACACAATGCTTAACCCCCTTAATTTTTTTAATTTCCTGACCTACCCTATCAATTTTCACTGAATACATTTTAGCCCTTAATCCAATGAATTCCTTAATAATTTTTCCATTACACTCATCCTTCATCATCCCTAAAACTTTTTTTTTTATTAAGAAGTGGGATATTGTAGACATTATCTATCGGATATGCAGATGTATCAAAATGAGTGTTTATATCATTTTTAATATCTCTGTATAGATCATCTGTTTTAATATCATATATGAAGGAATCCGTATCCATATAGTTTAAACGAATATTATCAAGATATTTGGGTTTCATGTAATCATAATGAAAATTATACATTTTCCATTTTGATAGTTCTAAAACGGAAAACCCAATATAAATTGGTTTGTTATATACAGTACTTACTCTTCTCAATTCAATAGCCATCATATTGTCATTAATTTTTAAGTGCGCTATGAAAATTATGTTTAGCTATTAAAGCTCTAGCTCCTAACCGTTTACGTCTGTTCTCCCATTCGCACACTATTTTAATGTCCTTTCTCTTGTCAACATTTTCCATAGTCTTTCCATAGACAGCATTATTTAAAAGTTTAAAAAAATTTTGTTCAAAAGAGTTTTTAGCTAAAGTCCGATGATGATTATTCAAATCAGTATATATCTTTAGCCAATCTGATTGATTAAATTCAAGAACTCTATGAATTTTTTTTTAGAATTAATCCATGTTGAATACATTGCTGCAATGTACGGTAGTCTATTACATAGTTAGTTTTATTATTTAAATCTGCTATTAGTTTTGTCTGTTTCATTATTTCAATTTTTTTGTTTTTCCACACAAAATGGTAAATCATTATGAAAGTCATGTAACGCGGATGGATATTCCAAATCTACTTCTAGTATATAACCTAATGGAGAATCGTCTTTTATATTAGTGACATCAAAATTATCAATATTTTCCATCCATTTAAAATTTTTATAGGGAAGATATTGTGACATTGCATTTTTTTTTTAATGAATTCTATGAATTTAATTTATTTTTCAATATTTTGTTAGCAGAAGAAGAAGAAGAAGAACGTAAAACTTCAATATTTTGTTAGCAGGAGAAGAAGAAGAAGAACGTCAAACTTTGTTTTTAGATATATTATTCTTGTAAATTGGCAAATAAATGAAATTCCTCGGAATCTCATTTATTTGCCAATTTACAAGAATAATATATCTAAAAACAAAGTTTGACGTTCTTCTTCTTCTTCTCCTGCTAACAAAATATTGAAGTTTTACGTTCTTCTTCTTCTTCTTCTGCTAACAAAATATTGAAAAATAAATTAAATTCATAGAATTCATTAAAAAAAAAATGCAATGTCACAATATCTTCCCTATAAAAATTTTAAATGGATGGAAAATATTGATAATTTTGATGTCACTAATATAAAAGACGATTCTCCATTAGGTTATATACTAGAAGTAGATTTGGAATATCCATCCGCGTTACATGACTTTCATAATGATTTACCATTTTGTGTGGAAAAACAAAAAAATTGAAATAATGAAACAGACAAAACTAATAGCAGATTTAAATAATAAAACTAACTATGTAATAGACTACCGTACATTGCAGCAATGTATTCAACATGGATTAATTCTAAAAAAAAATTCATAGAGTTCTTGAATTTAATCAATCAGATTGGCTAAAGATATATACTGATTTGAATAATCATCATCGGACTTTAGCTAAAAACTCTTTTGAACAAAATTTTTTTAAACTTTTAAATAATGCTGTCTATGGAAAGACTATGGAAAATGTTGACAAGAGAAAGGACATTAAAATAGTGTGCGAATGGGAGAACAGACGTAAACGGTTAGGAGCTAGAGCTTTAATAGCTAAACATAATTTTCATAGCGCACTTAAAAATTAATGACAATATGATGGCTATTGAATTGAGAAGAGTAAGTACTGTATATAACAAACCAATTTATATTGGGTTTTCCGTTTTAGAACTATCAAAATGGAAAATGTATAATTTTCATTATGATTACATGAAACCCAAATATCTTGATAATATTCGTTTAAACTATATGGATACGGATTCCTTCATATATGATATTAAAACAGATGATCTATACAGAGATATTAAAAATGATATAAACACTCATTTTGATACATCTGCATATCCGATAGATAATGTCTACAATATCCCACTTCTTAATAAAAAAAAAAGTTTTAGGGATGATGAAGGATGAGTGTAATGGAAAAATTATTAAGGAATTCATTGGATTAAGGGCTAAAATGTATTCAGTGAAAATTGATAGGGTAGGTCAGGAAATTAAAAAAATTAAGGGGGTTAAGCATTGTGTAACTAGTAAATTAAGTATAAATGACTTTAGAAAATGTCTATTAGAAAAGTAATTATATTATGATTCAATGTATATATTTAGATCTAAGGCTCATCAAATATATACTCAACATATAAATAAGTTAACTTTAAGCTATTCAGATGATAAGAGATTTATTAGAGATAATGGTGTTGATACATATGCATGGGGTCATTTTAGAATAAATAACTATCCTGAACTTATGGAAGAGGATAATGACAATCTTCTCAACGTAAATATAGATTTTTAATTAATTTTATGTTTTTAAAATGATAAGATAAATTGTAAATTTAGATAATAAGAAAAAAATGTAAAATAGAAAAAATTATGAAGGAAATCAAAAGTTAAAATGTTATTTTTATTTCAAACCATATTTATTAAATATAAATTGTAAACACAAGTGATCACAATTAAATGTATTTGTATATGGGGTAATGGGAGTTTTGCGCTAATGTGGGAGAAATTGTTTTAATTAGCTGTTTAGCTGTTTTAAAAAGCTGTTTAGCTGTTTTAAAAAGCTGTTTAGCTGTTTTAAAAAGCTGTTTAGCTGTTTTTAAAAGCTGTTTAGCTGTTTTAATAAGCTGTTTAGCTGTTTTAAAAAGCTGTTTAGCTGTTTTAAAAAGCTGTTTAGCTGTTTTTAAAAGCTGTTTAGCTGTTTTAAAAGCTGTTTAGCTGTTTTAAAAAGCTGTTTAGCTATTTAAGGAATCTGTTTCGTTAAAAGTATACAACGAGATATTCGAAGATCTAAAGTTGGTGATGGAATAAGATTATAATTATAATTATAGCTCTGATATGAATTCTTAATCATAAACAAATACATGTAAAACACCAATTGCTCTAAAACAGTCTGTACTTATGCCTGTCTATATATCTATCCATACAATAATTTTTCATCACCTAATTCAAAACCAAAAGAAAGGTTTATCATAAATTATACACTATTTACAATCTCGTTTTTGTAGTGATCTTACTTTAGTATTACGATGAGGTTTATTGAGTCAAAACACTAGATTTTAATTGGTCAGTGTTTTAACACAATTTTCATTCAATTTCTTATTTTAAACTATTTTCTATATTGCTTATTACTTTATTTCAAGTGCATTGGCTTATTTTCTGTCTGCTTGCATTTACACATTATGTTTGTTTTGGAATATTATTCCTCAAAATATTTCGAATCTAATATTTTTTAGTCAAATCGCTTGCGTTGACATATTTTCAAGTGCAATGCCTTTTTGCTTGTACACATAAAACATTGTCTTATGTGTGGTCACACTTAAAGAGGTGTCAAGCTGTTCCATGTTGCAGAAAAATTAAATTATGAATTTTATATTGTTCTTAGTATTGTTATTGTTGGATAGTTGTGTTATAATAGACACTCTACACATTATTTTTTATGTAGTTGTGATGTGTTTTGACAAACTCACTACAATTAGTTTTTTATCTCAATAAGCATTTTTCCACCCTCTTACACAACCAAGACAATACAATTTTCATTCAATTTCTTATTTTAAACTATTTTCTATATTGCTTATTACTTTATTTCAAGTGCATTGGCTTATTTTCTGTCTGCTTGCATTTACACATTATGTTTTGGAGTATTATTCCTCAAAATATTTCGAATCTAATATTTTTTAGTCAAATCGCTTGCGTTGACATATTTTCAAGTGCAATGCCTTTTTGCTTGTACACATAAAACATTGTCTTATGTGTGGTCACACTTAAAGAGGTGTCAAGCTGTTCCATGTTGCAGAAAAATTAAATTATGAATTTAATATTGTTCTTAGTATTGTTATTGTTGGATAGTTGTGTTATAATAGACACTCTACACATTATTTTTATGTAGTTGTGATGTGTTTTGACAAACTCACTACAATTAGTTTTTTATCTCAATAAGCATTTTTCCACCCTCTTACACAACCAAGACATAAATAATGGGGTACAGCCGAGGAATATGAGTTGATTTCCATACAAAAATATTTGTTGTGGGTAGAAAAGAGAGACAGATATAGAGATAGATAGATAGACATATAGATCTTATAGAAGCTATTGGAATATATTGTTGAAAACCTTTCTTTTTTTGTTTTGAATTAGGTAATGAAAAAAAAAGATTTTTTTTTTTAATATAAATAGAGTAGTTAGAATAAATATTTGTTGATTACAAATTCTTAAATCACCAAAACAAAACAAAAAAAAATGTCAAACCAAAACGTTACCATGTTCATAATTGATGATGATGAGGAAACACAGTTGTTTCCAGTTAATGGACAACAACTATTATCATCACCAACACCACCACCACCACCACCATCACTATCCCAACACCTTCCTTTACCAGCATCATCAACAACACCAGCGCCACCTACAATCACACCAGCGCCACCTACAATAATAGAGGGAAGGTTTTCGGCTATGTTTACGGAACGTTTGAACGATGTTGATAGGATATACGGAAAATGGATCCGTTATACTGAAAAGCAGAAGGCAATAGATGCGAAGGTGAAAAAACTGCAGCAAAAGAAGGAGAAGTTAGAAAGAAAAATGCTGCAGTTTGTAAAAAGGCAGGAGAAGAGCCATCGAACTCCCGATTCTCCGTTAGAAGTTCTATACAAAAGACGGTTCAAATGTGATATTTGTTTACACCATTTGAATGGAAAGGAGCTAATATTCCTTGCCTGTACCCACTATTTATGCCTTGGTTGTGCAAGAAGTTGGAAAAGGATATCGTGTCCTCACTGCCGACAGAATATAACTAGTGCACATATGATCAAAAAGGTGGGGGAGTGTTATATAATAGATAAAGTTCCCCCGCCTAATATACTATGTTCTATGCAATTCGATCTCACTTCCAATAGTGAAATGGAAAGTGATGATGATGATGATGATGATGAGGACATATAAAAATAAAAATAATAAAAAAATGTGTTTTATTTTTTTAAAAAAAATATTATTAGGAATTTCTATTTTTCAGATTTTTACAGAACTTATAAAAATAAAAAAATAATAAAAAAATAAAAAAATTGAGTTTTATTTTTAAAAAAATTTTATTAGGAATTTCTTTTTTTTCAGATTTTTACAGAACTTATAAAAATAAAAAAAATAATAAAAAATAAAAAAATTGTGTTTTATTTTTGAAAATATAATTAGATATTTCTTTTTTTCAGTTTTTTCAGATTTAAAATTAAAAATACGTTTATAAAGATTAAAAACTTAAATGCTAACAAATGTTGTTCATAAAGTGTTTGACATCGAGAAATGTTAAAGTATTGTGAATAAACATTTTTCATAATAATATGTATGTATTAAACCTCTGTACAAATGCATTTAAAAGCCGTTTCAAGACATTCGTTTTGTTTTTTTAAATACTGATTGTTGCTCACTCTTTGCTAACGAATCAAATGCTATGTTGTGCAAAACATATATAACAAAAATAAATAAAAACACACAATTGCAAATTAATTGTTATTAGTGTGATATAAACGAGCAAATATGAAGTGTAAAGAGTACGGAATTTACATCAAACAGCAACAAAGCAAAAACAAATCACACTAACTAAACCAAATCATACGAATTACACGAAAGAACTGTAGCAAAATAGGTGATAAGTATGAAGAAAAATATTTAAAATAGTAAAAGTAATGTACTCTGTATAAAGACTAAGGATTAACTAAAAATAAAATTATTAACTTCAAATGTTTTATTGATTAATAAGGTTTTCTTTATTTAGATATAAATTTAGAAAATTTCTAAGTAAAATTACATTCTTTTCAGCACATATTTGATTGATATTATTATGATTTTTACAATTATTTATATTAGAATTATTTTTATATAAAGTTTTTATATTCGGACAATTCCAATAATCTAAATTAAATATATATATTTCTATTTCTCCTCTAAGTAGTTCTTTTAACCATCTAACTTTTTCAATTCCTTTAACATATACAACAGGATATTCTTCTTCTTCTTTTCTTTTTTTCATAACTGATATTAAGTATTCTATTAACTCTTTCAGTGTAGACTCTCCAGTATCCCAATATAATCCATGCAAGTGATTATATAACCATTTATTTGTTATCCTATCCTTATTAGTTAATTCTGAATATTTTAATGGTGATTCAATGAGAAAAGTTTGGCTTTCGAAATCAGAGACTGAAATGCAGACTTCTTTTGCATATAATTTATTTGCAATACAAAATCCTTGCAGATCAACGATTATAAAACTATCTTGCTGCGGCATTGTCTCTAACAAAACTGATATAAAATATATATAAAAGCATGTTATCTTTATAGTTTTGCTTATATTTTATTTAAAAATTGCATTTCAAAATTAAATCTGTAATAGGCTCCATATAATTTTTTTTCAACCAATATTTTTTAACCATGGAAAATGTCGATAAGAGAAAAGACGTTCGGTTGGTTAGTGAATGGGGTCGTACTAATCGCAATAAATTGGGTGTAGGTGAACTTATAGCAAAACCAAATTTCACAGTATTTATATACTTAACCAAGAATGAGATGGTTACAGGGGGAAAACTTTTTATAGTTTAGGGGGTAAACTTATGTACTTATTATCCATCACTAAGAATAAACATATTAACAATATATCGTAAAACTTTTTTAGATTTTTATCTATTTTTTATTTAATAAATATAAATAAAAAAAAGGAAGTCTTATAAACAATATTTTTCAATTGCTTCTACAAGGTCTGTATGTCTATCTATCTATCTCTATAGCTGTCTGTCTGTCTGTCTGTCTGTCTATTTTTAATAACTTAATAAATTCATAATTTAATTAGTTATTTTTCATCACCTAATTCAAAAAAAAAGCCTTATCAAAAAATATTTTCCAATTGGTTCTACAAAATTTTTTCTTCACATAATTCAAGAAAAAAAAAAAGCCTTATCAAAAATATTTTCCAATTACTTCTACAAGTTGTTTCGAATACACTCGATCATTACAACAAGCAAAAAACAACAACAACCACAACATCCCTACATCTGGCTCTCCATAATCACGAATAAAAAAAAATAAAAAAAATGCGCTTATCAGCTTTGTGTGTTTCCTCAACAAAAATTTTTTCTTCACATAATTCAAGAAAATAAAAAGATAGAATTATCAACAATATTTTCTCAAGTGCATCTACAAGGTCTGTATGTCTATCTATCTACATATCTCTATGTCTGTCTGGCTGTCTGTCTATCGATCACAACAAAAGAAAGGCTTCAACAATGCACCCAACACTTTGTTTTGAAATTTTTTAAAAAAATTTTCAAGAATGGTTTCATATTTCCCTATCCACTCCAAAATAAAAATAGAAACACCAATTGCATCTATACAATTTTTTTTTTTTTTAATAACTAAATAAAATCATAATTTATAGATACTTTGAATTTATTCTTCAACCCCAAATAAAATTGAAAAACCATTTGCTGTTACGAAGCCAGTCTGTCTGTATGTCTGTCTGTCTGTCTGTCTATCCATCCAATAATATTTTCGTCGATCACCCAAACAAACAAAATAACAACAACCCTCCATCTGGTTACCCATAAACACACACACAACAAAAAGGACTTTTATCAGAAATGTGTATTTTCTCCCAACAATCCACAAAACACACACAAAAATAAAAAAAAATATTTTTCCAATTTCTTCCGCAAGGTCTGTCTGTGTATCTATCTATCTATATTCAAGACACACTCCAATACAATACCCTTATCATCTCACACCCCATAAATTATTAATTTTAATATCAGCGCTTTGAAAAAATTGTCCACAAAAATTTTTTTCAAAATCAAGTGCATCGACAAGTACACAGTATGTCTGTCTGTCTACCTATTAATATACATGCATACATATCCACAAAACTAAATCACATCTTTTCTCAAGTGCATCTACACAGTAAGTCCGTCTATCGATCACAACAAAAGAAAGGCTTCAACAAGTGCATCGACAAGTACACAGTATGTCTGTCTTCCACAAAACACACACAAAAATAAAAAAAAAATATTTTTCCAATTTCTTCCTCAAGGTCTGTCTGTGTATCTATCTATCTATATTCAAGACACACTCCAATACAATACCCTTATCATCTCACACCCCATAAATTATTAATTTTAATATCATAAAAAAAAAAAAAAAAAAAATGCGCTTATCAGCTTTGTGTGTTTCCTCAACAAAAATTTTTTCTTCACATAATTCAAGAAAATAAAAAGATAGAATTATCAACAATATTTTCTCAAGTGCATCTACAAGGTCTGTATGTCTATCTATCTACATATCTCTATGTCTATCTGGCTGTCTGTCTATCGATCACAACAAAAGAAAGGCTTCAACAATGCACCCACCACTTGTGCATTGCTTTCCTATAAAATTTAACACGTGTTCATTTGACATACTTTAACACGTGTTCAGGAATTTCCCCCCTAATTTTACCTTTTTTAAAATTTTATGACATTTTTATGGCTTTTGGATAATTTTAATGGCTTTTTAATGGCTTTGGAAAAATTTTAATGGCTTTTGGATAATTTTAATGGCTTTTGGATAATTTTAATGGCTTTTGGGTAATTTTAATGGCTTTTTAATGGCTTTTGGGTAATTTTAATGGCTTTTGGGTGATTTTAATGGCTTTTTGGGTAAATTTGAAGTAGAACTCTCATTATACATATACTTTTCAATAATGTCTTTGTACGGGAGGTACCACGCCCACTTTCCCAATCGCGCCCATATTTTGTGGGATACTGTGTATTGATAACCGATATGTTTGTACCTAATTTGGGAACTTTAGCTCGTTTCGTTCTCCAGATATACAGAAATACATAACGTCTTTGTATAGGAAGTGCCACACCCACTTATCCAATCCCGCCCATTTTTTTAGAGAGTTGGTGTATTGGCAAGCAAGATGTTTGTACCAAATTTCAAAGCCGTAGCTCTTGCCGTTCGCGAGATATGCAGAAAAAAGAATTTAAAAAACAACAACAACATGGGATTTATGGGAAAAATTAGAGGTAGTCGTGGTTTTTTGCTCATATCTCAGCCATTTATGGACCGATCTTCCTGAATTTCAATAGCAAACAAATCCGGACTATATGTGACATAAATGTATAACACCCTAGCCTTCATCATATCTGGGGTCTTCGGAAAACCCATTTCAACGGACGGACAGACGGACAGACGGACAACCGGATTTGAGCTTCCCTTCTCATAAGAAGCCAGAATATATATACTTTGTATGGTCTTAAATCAATATTGTAGAAATTACAAACGGAATGACAAAATTATATATACCCTTTTACCTTCGGTGAAGGGTATAACAAGTAAGAGTGCTATATTCGGCTATGCCGAATCTTATATACCCTTCACCATGGTGCGATAAGAACAAAAGGATATTTATATAAATATACATACATATGTAATATATCTGTGGCATTAAATAATAATGGCTTAAGTCGAAATTTCTTGCTTTGAGATATTAAGGGTTTTGTCTAAAATAAATTGTTTGGTTTTTATATAAAATTATTAGCCACAGAAAAGAAATGCGCATTTATATAGTACAAAACTGTAAATTTTATAAAAAAAAGAGCGTTTTTTAAAGCATATAAAAGTAAAAAAAAAAAATAGCAAAAAATTATATATTTTTTATTTAATTAAAAATAATTTATAAATACCAAGAGAAAAAAAAATTAATCGAATGGGATTTGAACCCGCCAACACCCAGAAGTTTACTTGTGACATAACTGCTAGACCACTCGACCACCGGTACGCATGCGAAATTAACGTTTATATAAGTAAATAGGCCGTGTGTAAGTTTTTTTTTATAAACAAATATGTTTGTGTGAGTTTGTTGTTTGAGTATGAAAGGTGAATATGCGAAAAAGGGAAACACACCACCACCACTGTCGTGTTGCCATACAGTAGATCTATTGGTTTTTGGAAGTTTTTAAGATGCAAAAATTCCCAATCTCTATTTGTTGAAATTATTTCCTTAAATAGATCAAAGTTTAAAAGCAGAGTGATAACGGAAGTCATGCTGGACATGATGCTGGTGCCTGTAATAAAGAAAAAAGAAGGGGGGGGGGGGCGGGGGGGACGCAAATAAAACAACTTAATTATATAAAAAAAAAAGTAAATATTGGTATTTCAGTAATTTGGTCATAACTCGGGCATTTTCCAATCGATTTGATAGATTTATATACCGACGTCTTTGGGAAGAAATTTACCATTTACATTGGTAATAAAACTTGGACTCGAAAAGGTCTACGGTTCCCGAAAATAGGTATTTTTCTTAAAAAAATAATATTTTGGTAATAACTTTTTTGTATCTGAACCGATTTTTCCGAGTGTTTCAGCAAATATGTTCTACTAAAAATTTTTTTTTGATATAATAGATGTATTCATAGGTCATATAACAGCTCTAAAATTTTAGTTTTTATAGAAATTTTGATGCTTTTTAGTCCATTTTTGGAGTATTTTGCTAATAACTTAACCATTTCTTAACCGATTTGGCAGATTTATATACCCACGTTTTAAGGAAGAAAAAACCATTTACTTAGATTATAAAACTTGGACTCGGGAAGACCTATTGTTCCCGAAAATGGGTATGTTTAAAAAAAATAATTTTATTTTGGGCATTACTCTTCCATTTTTGGGAGAAAGGTTTCAGGGGTTTCGGGAAATATATGCTGCTAAAAATTTCTGACATTTTGGTATATAAAACGTGTTCATATGTCATACTAGAGCCCTAAAATTTAAAATTTTGAGTATTTTCAATAATGTCTTTGTACGGGAGGTACCACGCCCACTTTCCCAATCGCGCCCATATTTTGTGGGATACTGTGTATTGATAACCTATATGTTTGTACCTAATTTGGGAACTTTAGCTCGTTTCGTTCTCCAGATATACAGAAATACATAACGTCTTTGTATAGGAAGTGCCACACCCACTTATCCAATCCCGCCCATTTTTTTAGAGAGTTGGTGTATTGGCAAGCAAGATGTTTGTACCAAATTTCAAAGCCGTAGCTCTTGCCGTTCTCGAGATATGCAGAAAAAAGAATTTAAAAAACAACAACAACATGGGATTTATGGGAAAAATTAGAGGTAGTCGTGGTTTTTTGCTCATATCTCAGCCATTTATGGACCGATCTTCCTGAATTTCAATAGCAAACAAATCCGGACTATATGTGACATAAATGTATAACACCCTAGCCTTCATCATATCTGGGGTCTTCGGAAAACCCATTTCAACGGACGGACAGACGGACAGACGGACAACCGGATTTGAGCTTCCCTTCTCATAAGAAGCCAGAATATATATACTTTGTATGGTCTTAAATCAATATTGTAGAAATTACAAACGGAATGACAAAATTATATATACCCTTTTACCTTCGGTGAAGGGTATAAAAAGTATTTCAGTAATTTGGTCATAACTCGGGCATTTTCCAATCGATTTGATAGATTTATATACCGACGTCTTTGGGAAGAAATTTACCATTTACATTGGTAATAAAACTTGGACTCGAAAAGGTCTACGGTTCCCGAAAATAGGTATTTTTCTTAAAAAAATAATATTTTGGTAATAACTTTTTTGTATCTGAACCGATTTTTCCGAGTGTTTCAGCAAATATGTTCTACTAAAAATTTTTTTTTGATATAATAGATGTATTCATAGGTCATATAACAGCTCTAAAATTTTAGTTTTTATAGAAATTTTGATGCTTTTTAGCCCATTTTTGGAGTATTTTGCTAATAACTTAACCATTTCTTAACCGATTTGGCAGATTTATATACCCACGTTTTAAGGAAGAAAAAACCATTTACTTAGATTATAAAACTTGGACTCGGGAAGACCTATTGTTCCCGAAAATGGGTATGTTTAAAAAAAATAATTTTATTTTGGGCATTACTCTTCCATTTTTGGGAGAAAGGTTTCAGGGGTTTCGGGAAATATATGCTGCTAAAAATTTCTGACATTTTGGTATATAAAACGTGTTCATATGTCATACTAGAGCCCTAAAATTTAAAATTTTGAGTATTTTCAATAATGTCTTTGTACGGGAGGTACCACGCCCACTTTCCCAATCGCGCCCATATTTTGTGGGATACTGTGTATTGATAACCTATATGTTTGTACCTAATTTGGGAACTTTAGCTCGTTTCGTTCTCCAGATATTCAGAAATACATAACGTCTTTGTATAGGAAGTGCCACACCCACTTATCCAATCCCGCCCATTTTTTTATAGAGTTGGTGTATTGGCAAGCAAGATGTTTGTACCAAATTTCAAAGCCGTAGCTCTTGCCGTTCTCGAGATATGCAGAAAACGGA
Organism: Pollenia amentaria; assembly: GCA_943735925.1. Classification (NCBI taxonomy): domain Eukaryota; kingdom Metazoa; phylum Arthropoda; class Insecta; order Diptera; family Polleniidae; genus Pollenia; species Pollenia amentaria. The sequence goes on from OX031011.1 coordinate 23,597,019, forward strand.
ATTTAAAAAACAACAACAACATGGGATTTATGGGAAAAATTAGAGGTAGTCGTGGTTTTTTGCTCATATCTCAGCCATTTATGGACCGATCTTCCTGAATTTCAATAGCAAACAAATCCGGACTATATGTGACATAAATGTATAACACCCTAGTATATGTATAATGAGAGTTCTACTTCAAATTTACCCAAAAAGCCATTAAAATCACCCAAAAGCCATTAAAAAGCCATTAAAATTACCCAAAAGCCATTAAAATTACCCAAAAGCCATTAAAATTATCCAAAAGCCATTAAAATTATCCAAAAGCCATTAAAATTTTTCCAAAGCCATTAAAAAGCCATTAAAATTATCCAAAAGCCATTAAAATGAACACGTGTTAAAGTATGTCAAATGAACACGTGTTAAAAAAGGTCAAATTTTTAAAAAAAAAAAATTTTCAAAAACAAAGTAATAAAAAAAAGTCGTTAAATTTTATAGGCACAAGTGGTGGGTGCATTGTTGAAGCCTTTCTTTTGTTGTGATCGATAGACAGACAGCCAGACAGACATAGAGATATGTAGATAGATAGACATACAGACCTTGTAGAAGCAATTGGAAAATATTGTTGATAATTCTATCTTTTTATTTTCTTGAATTATGTGAAGAAAAAATTTTTAATGAACACGTGTTAAAAAAGGTCAAATTTTTAAAAAAAATTTCAAAAACAAAGTAATAAAAAAAAGTCGTTAAATTTTATAGGATAGCAATGCACAAGTGGTGGGTGCATTGTTGAAGCCTTTCTTTTGTTGTGATCGATAGACAGACAGCCAGACAGCCATAGAGATATGTAGATAGATAGACATACAGACCTTGTAGAAGCAATTGGAAAATATTGTTGATAATTCTATCTTTTTATTTTCTTGAATTATGTGAAGAAAAAATTTTTGTTGAGGAAACACACAAAGCTGATAAGCGCATTTTTTTATTTTTTTTTTTATGATATTAAAATTAATAATTTATGGGGTGTGAGATGATAAGGGTATTGTATTGGAGTGTGTCTTGAATATAGATAGATAGATACACAGACAGACCTTGATATAAATTATGATTTTATTTAGTTATTAAAAAAAAAAAAATTGTATAGATGCAATTGGTGTTTCTATTTAAATTTTTATTTGGGTGGAAGAAAAATTCAAAGTATTTATTTATGATTTTTTAAAAGAAAAGAGAAGATAAAAAGGGGGAAAAGGAAAGTTAGTCAGACAGATAGACAGACAGAGACAGTCTGGCATTTTATTTGTTGATAAGTAAATTTACGATTGTATAGATATTTGAAAGTATATAAAAGGTTTTAAATATATTCTATTCATTAGTTTCTAAAGTAGACTTGCTTAAGAAAGTTTGTTTTTTTTGTGAAAATAAAAAAAAGAAATTAATATTTTAAAATAATAATAATGGCTAGTGTACTAATTTGTGAAATTTGCCAAAACCAATATAAAAAGAAACAAAAATTAAAAAAACATATTCAAATTCATGTGCCATGTGATGTGTGCAATCATATATCCCTGACATCAATGGAGAGGAAAAAACATATGGAAATCCATCTAGATTTCCTTCAACAGCAACAACAGCAACAAAAACAGCACCAACAACAACAACAACAGCAACAACAACAACAACACCAACAAGAGCAACAACAACAACAAGTAGAAGAAATGGATGAACATCCTTCAACATCGGATGCATCTAGGAAGCGTCTATCGATGTTACAATCAAATATACCATTTAAACAACAAAAGCCTGAGTCATGTTCAGAATCTTTTATTATGTGTGAGGATTGTAATGTTAAAATTCAACCACAACAGTGGTTTATTCATTGCTCCCAACCCGAACACAAGAAAAATGTACAGGAGAGAATTGGAAACCGGATTCAATTGATAAAAAATTCATTTAAATCTCGACTTTTGACGTACCGTTTCCCGAAAGGAGATTTGAATTTGAATGTAAATGAATATTTGAAAGAGGGTCAAATGTATGTTCAGAAATTATTAAATAATTGTCTGGCTGAGCACATAATTGTGAAATTTAATTTGGAATTGACAGCTCGATATAAGCTACCAGCACATCCTCTTAAACCAGAAACTGATATGTACCACAATACGGAAATGATACGCTTATCAAGGGCAGACAATATTGGCTCAGCTCTCACACTTCAATTTGAAAAGATTAAGGCGAAGATGTCTGAGTTTCAAGAAAGAGATTCTGGTTGGACGCTTATCCAAATTAAATGGCTGGAAATAAACATAAATAAAGCATCACCATTATCAGGATCCCAATATATACCTACACCCGTAGAGCTGGCGAGGAAGAAAGCTTGTGTCAACATTCAAAACAATGATGTATTTTGCTTTAAATGGAGTGTAATAGCAGCATTTTATAATGGTGATAATATTAATACACATAGGCAGACAATTTACAATATACCAAATATTGCTGACAATAATATTAAGCTTGATTGCGGTAGAACACTTAATTTCACATCAATGCAATTTCCTACTGATGTGAAAGATATTAAAGTATTTGAAAGAAATAATACTGATATAAGTGTAAATGTGTTCGGGTTTGATAGGAAATCCAAGGCTGTTATTGGACCATACTACATTACCAAAAAGGAAAAAAATATGCATATAAACCTTATGCTGCTGGAAGACGAATGTGGTGATAAAATGCACTACATTCTAATAAACAATATTTCAAGGTAGTTATCAAAAACTTATATAAAATTTTTTTAAAAAAAAAATCTATTCAATTTAATAAATTTATTTCTTTTTTAGACTACTTTCAAGTCAAATATCTGCGCATAATGGAAGAATTATATTTTGCAACGCATGCCTTTACCACACAGATATACCGGAAAAAATGATTTTTCACAAAGAAAAAGAATGTGGAGAGTGCATTCCCAAGATGCCGGAGGGAAACAAATCCATCATAAAGTTTTCCCATCATGAGCGAAAAATGAATCTCCCGTTCACTGTGTATGCGGATTTTGAATGCGTTCTCGAGGAAGTAGATGTAAGTAGTATTAATGAAAATAGTAGATTTACAAAAAAACATGTTCCATGTGCATATGGTTTTAATATTAAGTGTAATTTTAATGAAAATTTAGATAAGTTTAAAATGTTTAGTAGTAGTAGTAGTAGTAGTGTTAATGTAGGGCAACATTTTGTAAATAATTTAATAAATGAATGTAGACAAATTTATAAGAAGTATTATGAAAAAATTGTCCCCATGCATTCATTAACCCCCTTAGAAGAAGAACAATTTTTAAACTCTATTAACTGTCATATTTGCGGTTTAGCACTAGGCGATGAACTAGCTGTGAGAGATCACTGCCACTTATCAGGAAAATATAGAGGGGCTGCACATAATTCGTGTAATTTAAATTTTAAAATTCCAAATTTTATTCCTATATTTTTCCATAATTTTTCGAAATATGACTGTCACTTATTTATTAAAGAATTACTTAGTATTAAAGGGGAGACAAATGTAATTCCAATAAATAAAGAATTATACATTTCTTTGTCGCATACTGTTCGGGTATATACTGATGAAGAAATTGATGATTATATAAATGAGTTGTATATAAGAAAAGTGAAGCAAAATATTCCTCAGCATATTATTTCAAAACAACTTGAAAAGGTGCGAGTTTATAAAACTGGAAAAAAAATTGAGCTTAGATTTTTAGACTCTTTAAGATTTATGGCATCTGGTTTGGAATCATTAGCTAGTAACCTCAATGATCAAGATTTAAATGCAGTTAGAAAATATTTTCCAGATGCTGAGAAGTTTTCTCTTATGAAGCGAAAGGGTGTTTTTCCTTATGAATATTTAAATTCATTTGAAAAATTAAATGAAAAGAAACTCCCACCAATTGAAGCATTTTATAGTAGGTTAAATGATAAAAAATGTTCAGAAGAAGATTATTTGCTAGCACAAAATATATGGACAAAATTTGATTGCGAGACTATTAAGGATTACATGGAGCTGTATTTAAAAACTGACGTGTTGTTACTTACAGATATATTTGAAAACTTCAGAAAGCTCTGTAAGAAGATTTATAACCTAGATCCTCCACATTATTATACCATCCCAGGGCTTTCTTGGGATGCAATGTTAAAATATACAAGAATTGAGCTAGAATTATTAACAGATCTAGAAATGTATAATTTTATTAAACGAGGAATTCGTGGTGGTCTTTCACAATGTAGTAAGAGGTATAGTAAGGCGAATCATAAATATCTTAATGATTATGATCCTACAAAACCCTCCGAATACATTTTATATTTAGACGCAAATAATCTTTATGGTTGGGCAATGTCAGAGTCACTCCCATATGGAGGCTTCAGTTGGACAAATGACTTCATTCACCCCAAAAATATTCCACATAACTCAGATGTTGGTTATATTTATGAAGTCGATTTATCATACCCGTCTAGCTGTCATGATTATCATAATGACCTGCCATTCTGTGTGGAAAACAAAATAATTGGTGGAAGTAAATATGAAAAATTAATTGCTGATCTATCTAACAAAAAGAAATATGTCATACATTATAAAACATTAGAGCAATGTTTAAATAATGGATTGGTTTTGGAAAAAGTTCACCGAATTCTGAAATTTAATCAAAAGCCGTGGTTAAAGACATACATAGATTTAAATACGACACATAGAACAGAAGCTAAGAATCAATTTGAAAAAGATTTCTATAAATTGCTCAATAATGCTGTGTATGGTAAAACCATGGAAAATGTCGATAAGAGAAAAGACGTTCGGTTGGTTAGTGAATGGGGTCGTACTAATCGCAATAAATTGGGTGTAGGTGAACTTATAGCAAAACCAAATTTTCACAGTATTTCACAGTTTACTGATAAATTATGGGCTGTACAAATGAACAAAACTTTGACATATTACAATAAACCCATTTATTTAGGCTTTTGTGTACTTGATCTATCAAAATGGAAAATGTATGATTTCCATTATGAGTATATGAAACCTAAATTCGGAGATAATATAAATCTCAATTATATGGACACTGACTCTTTTATTTACTCAATTAAAACTGATGATTTCTATGATGATATAAGAGGAGATTTAAAAACACTCTTTGACACATCAGCATATTCACAAAATAATCCATTTAACTTTCCTCAATTAAATAAAAAAGTACTTGGAATGATGAAAGATGAAACTGAAGGTAAATTCATCACTGAATATGTAGGCTTAGGACCCAAAGTTTATTCTTTCACAGTTGAAGATGATAAAGATGTTAAAAAAGCTAAGGGGGTTAAAAAATGCGTGGTAGACAATTATACTATAGATCATTATAAACATGTCTTATTTAATAAGAAATCAGTAGGGGCATGTATGTACACATTCACATCTAAGTTACACACAATACTAACAAATAGAGTTAATAAAATAGCTTTAAATTTTATTGATAGTAAACGTAAAATAAGAAATGATGAGATTAATACACTTGCATGGCACCATTATCAGTTAGATACTGATAATGGTGATTTAGAATTAAGTAGGTTAATTAGTGATATTGAGTCACTAAATAATTAGTATAGAATATGTAAATGTAAATATATGTAAATATATACACCTATATACACATAAAATAAAAAAAAACCAAAATTTATTTAAAAAAAAACCAACAGTTTTATTCTTTATTTAATAGAAATTAAATGAAAAAAAAAGTAAGTATTAGAATGTATTTTAAAATAGATTATATAACTTTTCGAACAATTCCAGTTAAAGGTGTGTACTCCATCATACGATCGTGTAGGATTAAACAATAAGCATTTGTATTTTTTGATACTGGACTACTTGTCTCGAACTCAATTTTCACATCGATAGGCCCATTTTTAACAATTTCATTTTGATAACTAACATCAACTACTGCAATTGGAATATTTTTAAATTTCTCACATGAAAGAAGAGGTTGTGCTTCTCTCATATAGTAATTTTGTTGAAACTTAGCATACATATCATACAAAATAGCGTATCGATTCTCCTCAAATTTTAAATTTAAATCATCATATGGATACGATTCTGAATTTAAATGCACTTTAACATTTTTCAAATCTGAATGTATATATTTATTATCGTTTTCTAATACGAATAAAAGAAATCTTGGCCTTTCTCTATTCACTGATAGTTTAATATTCCAGTTGTGATTTCTGCCTCCGGAAAATGTTGGATTAAAATAACAGTCCCAACTGCGAAATGCTATGGGTAATGAAACACCCTCCTTTATAATCTTCATTATTTGTATTTTTCGTGTATCTGATAGGTGAATATGTGGTATTCTCCATGTTATGTTTTTAATCGATAAACTTAATTTTTCATTAGCATCTGTAGAGTAATACGCCTTATCATCATTTGAACTTCGTAAAAGAATAAGTTCATGTTTACTATTTAAAATTATTTTATTGAAATCCTCAGCAAATCCCAATAGTAGTTTAAGGGGAATATAAAAATTAAATTTTCGCATTGACAGGTCTTCAGAAATATTCCACCCTGCATTTCTCATCATATTGCTTTCAAATTCATTTAGTGAGACATAATTCTTAATTGTACTGGATATTCCCAAGTATCGAGTACGATCAATTTCAACACCATTAATCTCATACCGTATTTCATCAAATAAGTATGCAACACAATTATTCCTCAATCTAGTATTTTCTGACGCTTCTTCACCTTTAGTGTTTTTTATGTTTCCTTCTATATATAAGTAGCTTTCAGACGGAAGAACATATAAGTCTTGATTTTGTAGTGTAATTCGAATTTCATCATTGTTTTTAAATGATTGAATATAGGGCACATAGCTGTGATAATCTTTTTTTATTATATTTTCATCCGAATACGGTTTTTCAATGACATTGAGTATATCAGACATTTTTCTTTATTTTTAACTTAAGCAATTTTAAAAAGGTGGTGTTTTCTTTCGATAATGATGGTCTTATAGCTTTAATATGATTAGTAGGAATGACCCTATTAACTTTAATGTGCTTAGTTTTATTGTAAATTATCATTTTTTTCTGGGTCTTAGATGTAATCTAAGTGTTATTTCTTCTCCTCTGAAATTAACTGCACGATTTTCTTGGTCAACAATCCAAATTTTGAGATATGTTATTTCTTTGACGTTTACTGGTAAATAAATTAGGTTATTAGCAATAACATCTAATTTATAGCCTGGTGGTACGTCTAATGCGAACTCGTGTAGTATATGTGCGGGAGAATTATTCATATATGCTCCTGTTATGATGTTACACTGAATTTGTATAGCATTCACTTTTAATATATTTACAGGTTGATTTGATATATGTTTCATACCAGCCTTTAAAATTTCTTCACTAAAACCTAACAGCGTACCAATGGATCGTTTTCGATTAAATAAAATTGCATCGTGGGATGAAGTTATTTCAATTTGTAAAGTATTATTATTAGCTTTAATGAGAATAGATTTATTATAATTTTCTGCTTTATACTGCCCAACTATATAATCAACAATATCTTGTAACTCGTATGATCCAATAGGAATTTCAATTATTTTATCTCCTATATGAAATAAATTATTATCATAATCTACATTAGGAATAGAGTTATATGAATGAAAATCAACTAGAGAACATTCATAGTCATCTTTTAGATCTATTGGTGGGAAATAATTTGCCGTTAGGATTGATGAATTTCCACTTAAAGCTAAAGTAATTGACATCCTGAATGGTAAATTGTAAATGAAATGAAAATGCTTGAGTTTTTTTGTTTTATTAAATTTATACATTTATTAGAAAAACTTTTTTTTTTGTATTTGTTTTCTTATAATATTTCATTTTTACTTATCCAAGAATTATGTTGGTTTGGAAAACCTAACCATTTAACATACGCTTTATCACCTTTTTCTTTTAAAATTTTTTCCACCAGAAATGTATTAGGATAACGTGTACGACGTATTTCTTCCTTGTAAAATGCGCCTTTTATAGGATTTCCTTGATAGTCTTCAAGTAAAAATGTTATTGGGTAGGTGTTCTGTATCGATTTTATTTTAAATATTTCTGTAGTCCAATTTGGTGTATAACCTTTTTCAAATATATGTTTATATTTACTTATGCGAACATAGTCCCCAACCTTAAACCTTGATGATTTAAACATTTTTAAACTGCTAAATGCAGTTTTCAGTAGATGTTGTTCATGTTCACGTTTTACATCAATAGGCGCCATTTTAATTTTACTATGAGTTTTTCTGTTATATTGATCAACTAGTTTTTTATAAATATCAATCCAGTGAAATGTTCCATTATAACTAAATTCTCTCCACATCATACCTTTTAGTGTTCGATTAAAGCGTTCAACAATTGAAGCTTTCATTACACTATAAGTAGAGTAATGATTAATTGAATATTTACGCATTAGTAAACCAAACTCCTTATTAAAAAATTCTTTTCCGTCATCTGTTTGTAAATTTTTAGGTATTCGCCCCTTACTTAGTATTTCCCGGAAAGCTTTGGAAACTTCATTTGCGGTTTTTGCTTTAATTGCTGCAGCCCAAGCATATTTTGAAAATGTATCAATAACTGTTAGCATATATTTGTATCCGTTGTTTATAATGGAATAGTTACCCATTTCTACTAAATCTGCTTGCCAAAGATCATCAATTCCCTTTGTTATTACTTTCCGTCTTAAGAAATTTTTGCGTGCTCTAGAATGTAGTTCATTTATTATCGTTCTTTTTTCCATTATGTTGTTGTTGTTGTTGTTGTGATGAAAGTTTGTTGTGATGAATCATTGCACTATATATATCAGAAATTTTCTTATTTAAATCCTTTATTTCATTTCTTACAATTAAAACTTCTTTGTTTATACCCCTTTTTAAATGTTCTTGCATATGGGTCATTTGTATATTCACATAATTTTTGTTAACAGCATCTGTCCCATTCATTGGAGGTGACAAATTTAAAATTCTTTTATTCTCTATATCAATATTATTTACGTTGAGTTTGATACCGAATTTTTTTGAAATGTTGTTTCTTGTTATATCTCCTATATATTTTTGATTATAGTAATGACCAAATTTGTCAACAGTCATAATTTTTTTTTATTTATTTATTTATTTAAAAGTTATTCAATTATATTTGCTTCCCTTAGTTCTTCGATTATAGATATTATTTCATTAGAATGATTATTGTTACCAGCATGTTGTGATGCTATTAACAGCCTCAATCGGTCTACAATTTCATTAGGATTATCCCAGTATATATAGTTCGGTTTATTAAGATTTACCTCCATTAAACCCTTACCAACGTGAGTAGTTGTAGTAAACAATTTATTTATTATTTTTTTATATTTATAACCTCTGTTTCCATTGATTTGATTATTAGGATCATAGTTTCTTCGATGTGCATTTGTATCAAGTAAAATATTTTTATATATTGCTAGCTCTGACGAATCAAATTGTTTTGGATTTTTATGAAAAAGTAATGAGTATAACCCTGGGGTTAGTGCCCAAGATTTTTGACCTATTATTATTTTATCATCGGTTAGCTTTAAAATAGAATTTCCAAATTTCCAGTCTCCATTTTCCATTTTATGAGGTCCAAATATAGTGTCAAGCTTTTTATTTCCATTTAGGGTTGATAAATCAAACTCCCAATCGGATGATTGAGAATAAAATTGTTCATTTTTCGATTTATCATTTACTTCATCTTCACTATTACTATTATAGTCTTCTTCTTCTTCTTCTTCTTTATCCCTTTTTATTTTATTAGGTGCTGAATTAATGTTTTTCTCGTTCAATAATTTTTTCTTAGGAGTGCTGGTGAATATAGTATTATTTTCCGTTTTTATTTTAGTATTGTGCTTACATTTATATTTTTCGTCTGTGGGTATTGTTAGATTTGACGAATCTGACAATTTGACTAGTTTCTTTAGAGGTTCTGTTAAAGGTTTAAACGTTCTTTCTAAATTATTAAATTTTTCCAATTCTCCCAGTCTTATGCTTTGAAATTTTTTCTTTAAAATTTTTTTGGATTTCACCAACTCTTTTAAAATATTTTCTTCCATGATTATAACTTTGATGAAAAAAAAAAGCTAAACAGCTTCTTTAAACAGCTAAACAGCTTCTTTAAACAGCTAAACAGCTTCTTAAAACAGCTAAACAGCTTTTGAAAACAGCTAAACAGCTTTTGAAGACAGCTAAACAGCTTCTTAAAACAGATAAACAGCTTTTGAAACCAGTTAAACAGCTTTTGAAAACAGCTAAACAGCTTCTTAAAACAGATAAACAGCTTTTGAAACCAGTTAAACAGCTTTTGAAAACAGCTAAACAGCTTCTTAAAACAGATAAACAGCTTCGTGGAATAATTTTGACAGTTTCCAAGTGGAAAAAAAAACGTATTTAATATTAATAGGTATACGTCTGATGTAGTTAGTAGTATTTATATGACTAAATCTGAATGAATAGATCAAAGCCTTTTCTATAACGCCCTTGCTTCATTTCATCATCTTTACTTATTATAAGAAATCCATATTTATCCTTCCAACATTCTCCGCAAATGTAACGAAACATATTTAAACTCATGTCACTGCCAACATGATCATTGTAGATGTGCTTTAAATTTAATTCATCTTGCTTGAATAAAATAATCATATTTGCATTATCACGTACTAAATGTTTTGGAATATGTGTATAAGTCTGACATAAATAAAAAGAATCAATATCCTTATGTCTCCCCATACAGAAATATGATCTTATATTATTTTGTTTTTCACAAGCGACATCGTCAAATATCATAATAGAATTTACTTTAGCTTTTTCGGGTGGTATGACATGTTCATTGTCTGAAAATGTATAAAGTCCCATACCCTTTACTGATGAAATTAATCTTGACAGATATTTATATTTCGGTTGATTTAATGATTTTGAGTATATATAAATATTTTTAAATTTTAAACCATTCGGACTTTCAATTAAACTTAGCATTATATTTGTTTTGCCACAGTTTGAGGGACCAACTATTAGTGCTCTGATAGAATTAGGTAAAAGACAGCTATGTTTAAAACCATTTCTGTTTTCCATTAAATCCAAGTTTCTCACTGAAATATTCGATTGTTGTTTTACCAAACGCATCTTAATAACTGAAAGCATACGTTTGTTTAATGTAACGTTTTATTTACTTTTAGATTTTTTATTTATTTTTTATTTTCAGAAAAGCAATTTTTATATATATATAAATGATTGTGTATAAAAATAAAGAATTTAGTAGAAAACATTTCGTCCTTGGAAAAGGACTTGTAAATAGCTTAATTAATTCACTACCACTTGAACTTCATTTACCGGGTTATCAATTTTGTGGACCAGGCACTAAATTGGAAAAACGATTACAAAGGGGTGATAAAGGTATCAATCCGTTAGATGCAGCTTGTAAAATTCATGATATTGCTTATGCCCAGAACACTGATATTCATAAACGACATTACGCAGATAAAGAACTAGCAGAAAAAGCTTGGAGTAGAGTTAAAGCTAAAGATAGTACATTTGGAGAAAAACTCAACGCATACCTTGTCACTAACACAATGAAGTCAAAAGTTAAATTGGGCTTGGGAGTAAAAACTGACAAACAAAAGAAAAAGTGTAGACGAAATATTTTTAAGAATGCCGTTAAATCAGCAACCGATATTTTAAAAAAGGAAAAACCAAATGACATCAAAACCGCTATTAAAACTGCACGAAAAGCTATCCAACATTCATTTCTTGGAAAAAAATCTATAGTAAAAATTCCTAGAATTATCAACATACCTAAACTTGGCGGTTTTCTTCCACTTGTCCCTATTCTAACAGCACTTGGAGCATTGGGAGCAATAGCTTCTGGTGGGTCAGCAATCGCTAAAACTATTACTTTAGCTAAAAATGGTAGACAACAGCTCGAAGAAAGTAAGCGTCATAACAAAACATTAGAGGCAATAGCTATGGGTAAAGGTCTATATCTTAAACCCTATAAAAAAGGCTATGGAATATTTTATACCTCATCAAAAAACTATTAAAGCAGCTACCTAATAGACCGCTAACAGATGTGGACTTGAGAACATTTGGGAAGAAGTATATGCCTTATTTTAGAGGAGTATATATGAGGGATAAACTTCCTAAAACTCCACACCGAATAGAGAATGGAATTATAAACTTGGATTCAAATAGAGGATATGGAACGCATTGGGTAGCATTTTATAAAAATAATGACAATGTAGAATACTTTGATAGTTTTGGTAATCTCCAACCACCTATAGAAGTTTTAAGATACTTGGGTAAAAACATTAAATATAACTATTTAAGATATCAAAAATTTAATACTTTTATTTGTGGTCATTTATGTTTAAAATTTTTAATAAATTTCAAAATAAAGAATTAATAAAAAACTCAAATATTTTGTTTTTTTTTATTATTTTTTTTGTTTGTTTGTTTTTTATTTATTATCCATTCTTAATAATAATCTATAGATTTTAACATCTGTTTTAATTTTATTTTGCATTTTTTTTCCAAACTCATAACAAAGTCTGGTTAAATCAATTTCTATATCTCTTTCATTTATATTTTTAATTTCATAATATTGTACATTTGTTTTATTTAAAATAGAGCAATTAGGAATATAATGTTCATAATAAAAATATAAGATTTGCTTGCGAAGAATTGTATTCCAGCTTAAAAATGTCGTCAAGAATATTCCAATTTGAGTCAGAGATTTCCAAGTTTCAGGATCAATTTTTATTTTATGGTTTCCCTGTTGTAGGATGAGATAGCAAATATTATTCCTATACTGAAATGTATATTGAACATCCTTCTTTTCATCCTTATTAATTAGATTCATACAATCTTGGAATTCATACTGATTAAGTGTTGCCTTAATATATTCCTTATAGCTCATAAGGTTTATCCATTCATCCCGGTCCAATGCAATGAAGTTCCTATCCTTATAATGCAACCAGACAATAGGCTTAAAACCAAGAGCTGTGGAAAATCCGCAGGATATCTTTAATTTTAAATTTATAAAATATTCCAACTCAAATACACAGTCGTATATTTTCGGGCTTCTTACAAGATTGAACATTCTCGATGAATTTTAAATGTAAACTAGTAATATTTTTGCTTTGAAACTCTCTATTTAAAGAAAAAAAATGCTTTTATCTTTTTTTTTTTTTTTTTTTTTTTTTTTTTTTATTTTTATTTAATTATTTTTGTTTTCTTGTACATAAATTTAGACTTCTAAAATATTTTAATATCTTTTTATAATTTTCTATAATTCTTATAACCTCCTTTTTCCTCTTATAGAAAAAGTAGCATCCACACAAACCCACGACATCTCCACTTGTACTTTCGTGAGAGCAAGGCATATTATATACATTAAAATTTGTATATTCTCTTTTGAATGTACATAATAATTCCAAATGTTCTTCAAAGATTACACTTCCAAATTCTTGTAGAAAAGCTTCAATAACCTCCATCTTTCCACATTAAGATTTCAGTTACAACTTATTAAAAATATTAATATTTCTATATTATATATATATATATATATATATATATATGCACAGCTGATACTTTGCATACACGTTATATATGCACCTCATACTATGAGGACTTTTGCATACTATGAAGCCTGTCCTCAAAATTTTATATTCCTTGCGGCTAATGTAAGGACATCGTAGATTGAGGACATTTTTAACGGAGATTTTTTTTTTTGGTTGAATTTATTCCGCTGTGCATATATATTGATCTAATATGATAAAAAGTTCGATATATGCGCTTTAAATGTATTAATTTAACATTTTTATCTAAATTTAGATCTGTATTGTTGCCATCGTTCTTTACAAAAATGTTATTTTTTGAAGCTGTGAAATCTTTGTACATGTGCGACTTTGAAGTTAGCAGTTTGGCTTCATATTATACAGTATATTGATACTGCCTATGCTTCTTGCAAGAGTGAAAGAATCAAATATATTCTTATACTCGTGCATGTCCAAAACAAATTTATATTAGGTGGCAGCGAATTTGACAGTTCAAACCGATAGTATGTCTTGGTTTTACAATGCTTTATTAGAAATGTTTGACATTTCAAACAGTAGGCGCTAACAATCCAATACAAAAAAACTGTTGTTTTTGTTGTAGTATTTTCTGCCTACATGTGTATAAACACATCTTGAATACGACATTTGCAATTTGATTTAATTTTTTGTTTGTTTAATGAAACTTAGTATTAATGTTTTTAAAAATTATACTTTTGAAGCCGTATTTATAAAAAATATTTCTGGTTTATACAACGAATTCTGAATGAAAATTTGTTTAATAAAACTCTTATAAATTATAAATATTTTTGGAATAAAAAAAAGTTGCATTTTACCAGCGTTGCCATTATGAAAAACTTTTCCTTTTTTTGGCAGGTTAATTTAAGAAGTTTTAAAATAATATAAAGTTTTTATAAATGTACTGCCGTATTCATAAAAATTACAGTGGATTTGAGTTATATTGTAAGAAAGATTTGTATGAAAATTTTGCCTTAAAACACATTTCATATTATTTTATTTTTTACGAATATGTAATTTAATTTGCTGTATATTAGATGAAAATATTAAGTGTTGATTTTTTGCTACTAACAGATCTTTGTTATTGCAAGGTTGTTTAATTTTGTGTACCCGTTTAATACTACATACCTTATTTGAGGGTTACACGATCAGGTTTTGTGTTTCAAGTGTTAATACACTCACACTGGTTTACCTTTTTAAAAATTGACCCGAACTTGCTTTTAAAATTCTATTTCAAGTTGAGTGTTTCAATTTACATTCAAGAACACAGCTGATTACAAGTTTAGTGAGCAAATTTATCGTGTGTCTCTATAAATTGTTTTTTGGATGGCATCCTGAAGGTAAATTTCTTTCAATTTTTGTAAATTTTATTAAAGTATCTGAAGATGGTAAATTGGACTTTAGAGTTAATTGTTCAAAGTTTTATGCTGCATTTTTTAATGTTCTGTAAAAATGTTCGATTTTAATAACGAGCTTCTAAAACCCATTGAAGCTTTTGCACCTTTTACGGCCTTTTTCACAATCTATGATCAAATGTTAATTGAAACATTTTGAATTGAATTGAAATATATTTTTTTATTTCATTTTCTTATATCCTTTATGTGATTTTTTTGACCGCTTAAAATTGGCAAACGTCTAGGCCAAATTGGATATTTTTTTTTGTGTGGTTGTTTCTAATAGCTACGCAAAGGCTTAGGAATAAAGAAAAGTCGACAAAACTGGGTAAAATATCCAACTTTTGGATACTTTCTGTAAACACGTTTTTTTCAAAACACTTTTGCTTAAAATTTAAACGTATATTCTTTACGATTAAGGCAGCAAACAAATAAGCACAGATTACCCACAGATATGTCACGAGACGGAAGATTTGTTGTCTCTTTCTTAGAAAGCTGCCCTTTTTCATTTCTTTTTGAGCCATAATTTATGCCGCAATACAATGAACAAAAATTTATTTAGTTGAGATTTATTTGCAAAACTGTTCTAAAAATTAACTTTTAAGCATATCGCAAGACTAGTTAATAATATTTAAGTAAGTAAATAACATTATAAAACAAAAAAATAATACTAAATACATTTTTTGGCACAAAATATAACATTTGTTGAACTAATGCTTTTGTTAAACGTGGTTTGTGTTTTGTTATTTTTGTTTTGGTCGAGCAATTTGTGTTGATTTTAGCGGCCTGTTTTTACACATTGCCACTTCACTACAAAAAAACGCTTTTTGTCTGTTTCTTCGAAAGCTGCCATCGCACCTGATTTATGCCTTTTTCACACGTCACTTTTTACATATACATATGTGTGTAATCTGTGCAAATAAGTACGTCGTAAGAACGTAGGATGTACGAGCGTACATTTCTTAAAACGCAATCTATTTACTCACAATTCCGTCGAAAAACGTGCTTAGTTTTCTTTTGAAAATAATCTTAGAAAAATCCAAATTTATTAAAATTTTTGTTTAATTTTTCCTTAATTTATTTTGTTTTTTTCAGTTTGAAAACACAAAAATAATGTAATTTAAATTTTAAATTTTTCTTTTTCTACGGCAATTCGGTCGCAACCGTCGTATTAAGTAGAATAAAGGCCTCATTACTCTTACGTAAAAGTTGCGGATACGTAAATGTTGCGGACGACTTCAAAGGTTGGTAGTTATTAAAAATACATAAACGTGTCATATGGTGTTGAAGTGTGTTCAAAATAACAAATAATATAGTAATGATGATAGTTATTTAATAGAAATTCCTTTTTTTGCAACAAAAAGATAATTTTTTCTTCATCCATGTATATATGTATGTAAATTGTAAATTCTTTTTGTTCTGAGTATGCACTTAGTATTGCTTATTGCAAACGTTCTTGTATGAAAGCGCCAATACGTAAAGATATCGGCGCTCTAGTAAAAAAAAGTAGAAGACATTATACATGTATATAAATATACAGCATTAAAAAGTGCTTTGAAAATAAAAATTTTTGATATCGTTTTTTTGCGCCCAAGGATCTAGTTTAGGAGTTATGGACCTTAAAATGTTTTAAGTCGTAATGCAAATATATTTAAGTACAAACTTGATACAAATATGTGTATCAGTAAAAACGCTTCTAAATACCGCATTTATCTATTAGGGTGAGTCGAATATTCGGATTCTCATTTGCGACCTATTTGCATTTGCTAAAATGTTTGCGAATATTTAAGCCGAATATCTAATGATTTAATGAGTTTAGCTGCCATTCGGATGTTATGGCCTATTGAAAATTTTAGCTAAAACTTGATTTTTTCGAAGAACATGCAACTTTTTCAGAAATCAATTACAGGTTAGTTCTCATAATTACTGCTATAGACTAGGAGCAAAAAGTGTGTAACAAGCAAACGCGAAAAAACTGCAGCAAATGCCATAAAATTGCTAAAATGTCGAAAAATTTTAATTTGAATTAATATTTTTTTTCAACATTTTTGGGCCACAGCAGCCAAACTATGGACAATTAATAGAAGTAAATCAGAAAAAATAATCTTTCCATATTTTTTTTTTTATCTTTTTTAGCTGCATTAACATCGAAGTTTCAAAATATTTGTGAAAAATTAATATTAATAAATTTACGCTTTTACGTTTTGCTACATATGTATTTCATAAATTTTCGATATAAAATACAGCTGGAAAATGTGGAAAATGCATTCCGCAGTAGTTATATATAATCTGAGGAATTGTGTATTAGATTAAAATCATATTTTTTTTCTGAATATTACTTGACTGAATTTCCCACGATTTGGCAGCTACGGGCCAAAAATGGTGCAAAAAGATAAAAAATTAAAGTTTTTCGACCTTTTAGCAATGTGTGGCATTAAATGCATTTTGTTGTACTTTTTTTCTAATAATCTATAGCTACAATTGTGGCTTCACGAGATATAGACATGAACAAAATAACATAAAAACTAGCAAAACTCAGAGAGGGTTTCATACTTCGAGAAATTCCACACGAGAAAGAGATTGAACTCGATGACTCAAAAAATTTGAGCTATGAGCCAAAAATGGTGAAAAATGTTTAAAAATTTAATATTTGAGCAATTTTAATGCACTAAACGCAGTTTTTCGGGTTAGTTTGTTTTAAGCTTTCCGTCATCCAGTTTATAGCTTAGATTGTGGCGAAGACAAGAAAACAATATTCTTATTGGTTTCCGAGATGAAGAATATGTAAGGAGTGTATAAGAAAACCCTTGATACTTTTTTTATTAATAATAAAATATAAGAAGAATAAAGAAGAAAAAGTGCTTAAAATAGTAAAAAGTAAAATTAAACAACGTTGCAATAATAAAGGACAGATACAATATAAGATCGCATTATTATCCAATATACTAAAAATTTTGGATTATATATATATAAAAATCTTTATAAAAATTGTAAACATTTTAAAATCTTTCAAAAATATGGAAAATATGACAAATGGTAACGCTGACAAGTGTAACTCTGTGTGTTTCTTTCTACACTGCTGCCAATTTAGCTATTTTCTCGTTCAATCCTGCGATTTTTGATCAAATTTTACAAATAAAACTTTTTAGCGTTTTATCGCTAAAGTTTTTAATAGATCAAAAGTTTTATTTCTAAATAGGTCATTTTTACCGATTTATCGCTAAATTTGCTTATTATTTAAAAATAATAATTTGTTTATTAAATATTATATTGTATTTTATTCGACCTTTATAATATATAAATAAGAGAACTTATCTTGAGCTCGAAGTCTTTTTAATTATTATTATTTATACGGGCTAATAAAATGGTACGCATTATCAACCCGCATGGCTTATAAAAAGTATATTATTTATTCGCTCCTTTTATATAAAATAATTAGTGGTGCGGCGAATATTCGGATTCGTATTTGCGAACTACTCGCTGATTATTGCTGTTTGCATTATATTCGCTAAAATGTATGCGAGAATTTCAAACGGATATATAAGGATGACAATATCAATAACATCTCAAAACTTTTTAATAAAATAAATTGTAACAAACGTCAAAAATACATATCAAAAAGATTTATCAAGCTGATTTTGTGCATTTGTCTTAACTACTCTTATATCCCAGTCCATATTATGAAGCATTTGCTGCAAAACATTTGAGTTTGATGATAAAAGGAGAAAGACGAATGGAAAAGTGTACTTTATTTCATGAACAAGCAATTTTTGTGAGTTTGTTATAAATTTTAATATTTTTTTGTGCATCCTTTCAGCCAGTATTGTGAAAGAGCTAAGTTAAATTTTATGTAATTCATCCTGAAGAGATATTAACCCCATTGCAAATTTGTAAAGTTATATCGACAGGAAAATGCCCACCACACTATAAATTGCAATGAGCACAAAAAAAAGCTCTTCAGGAAGAATTACATAAAATGTAACCTAGCTTTTGCAAAATACTGGTTAAAAGTATGCCGAATATATTGAAAATAGTTAAAATATAAAGGGAAAAACAAAAAATATTGATATATATAAAAGGCAAAAAAATTCTTTAAACTTTAAAGTAGTCACGGAGTTTGACTTTGGCCTTGAAATACGCATTATTTTATGTTTTTGTTTTATAGCCATCTTAATAGAACTAATATTTTACAGAATTTTCCATAATTTCTTTTTCTCAATCGGTTTTGTTTAATATTATTTTAAAAATTTACTTACGGTGTTAAGGTGTTAGTTTGCTGCGCTATAACTATCCCCCACAAGTCTTTCAGAAAATAAACTACATCGATATCGATTCAGATTTTTATGCCCTATCGATTGCCACTAGCTAGAAATATGCACGCGGAACAGTTTCCAGTTATTAGTGAAAAACTAAATTATATTTGTGCATAGTGAAAATTTAAAAAGTTTGATGCGCTATTACTTTCCTCCCAAGTCTTTGAGAAAATCAGCTATATTGATATCGGTTGAGATTTGTATGCCCTATCAATTGACACTAGCCAGATTTTTGCGAGCGGAATCGTATTCGAAATATTAGTGGAACACTTAATTTACATATGTGCATAGTTTGAAAATTGACAAATTAACTCAATCGACAAAAAATATTTTCAAATAGAAAATCAGGCCAAAAAAATGTTTAATTTTATCAAATTCACTTATTTTGCATACTGGGACCTAATTCTGGCAGTCATGATCGAGCACTTTCTCGTTACGAAAGCAATTTAATATCTTATTCTTTCAGTCAATACTCAACGAATCGAAATTATTTTTTCAGTTGTAAAGCATATAATTGAGTTTCACAACACTGAAAAAATAATTTCGATTCGTTTAGTATCGACTGAAAGAATTAGAAATAAAATTGCTTTCGAATCGAGAAAGTCCTCAGCATGACTGTCAGAACAAGGCCCCTGGTTTAAATTAAATTTAAGAAGAATTCAATTAACTGAACTTACAAATCCTTAGTTTTAATGTATTTATTTTAAAACGTTGAAAATACTGCAATTTAAACACGCTACTAGAATACGGCTAAATATAGACAATTTTAATAAAGGTAAAATTACTCTTGTATACTTTTTTATATAAATACGAGTACATAGTAGTTATTTCGCAAATTTGTTTTACCAAAAGTTTTAAAAAATAAAATTTTAACATTTTTGGCGATTTTCGATTCACTATTTTGCGATGAAGATTAAGAAAAATCTGATAGCCCTGATCCTATGTAGTTACGCTTATATAGTTGGTCACTTACACTAATGGTTTTTTATATCACTTGACCTTAATAGCTTTAAGTAAATATTAAGTGTTGTAAAAGTAAGAGTGAAAGAAGCAAATATATTCTTATACTCGTGCATGTCCAAAACAAATTTATATTAGGTGGCAGCGAATTTGACAGTTCAAACCGATAGTATGTCTTGGTTTTACAATGCTTTATTAGAAATGTTTGACATTTCAAACTGTAGGCGCTAACAATCCAATACAAAAAAACTGTTGTTTTTGTTGTAGTATTTTCTGCCTACATGTGTATAAACACATCTTGAATACGACATTTGCAATTTGATTTAATTTTTTGTTTGTTTAATGAAACTTAGTATTAATGTTTTTAAAAGTTATACTTTTGAAGCCATATTTATAAAAAATATTTCTGGTTTATAAAACGAATTCTAAATGAAAATTTGTTTAATTAAACTCTTATATATTAAAAATATTTTGGAATAAAAAAAGTTGCATTTTACCAGCGTTGCCATTATGAAAAACTTTTCCTTTCTTTGGCAGGTTAATTTAAGAAGTTTTAAAATAATATAAAGTTTTTATAAATGTACTGCCGTATTCATAAAAATTACAGTGGATTTGAGTTATATTGTAAGAAAGATTTGTATGAAAATTTTGCCTTAAAACACATTTCATATTATTTTATTTTTTACGAATATGTAATTTAATTTGCTGTATATTAGATGAAAATATTAAGTGTTGATTTTTTGCTACTAACAGATCTTTGTTATTGCAAGGTTGTTTAATTTTGTGTACCCCTTTAATACTACATACCTTATTTGAGGGTTACACGATCAGGTTTTGTGTTTCAAGTGTTAATACACTCACACTGGTTTACCTTTTTAAAAATTGACCCGAACTTGCTTTTAAAATTCTATTTCAAGTTGAGTGTTTCATTACATTCAAGAAAACAGCTGATTACAAGTTTAGTGAGCAAATTTATTGTGTGTCTTTCTAAATTGTTTGCCATCTTGAAAGTAAATTTCTTAAAAATTGTGTCCAGCCTACGTCAATTTTTGTAAATTTTGACAAACAGTAATGTAAGAAACTAACAAGAAAATCTTGAACGTGTTAAAGATCCCCAAAATATTTTATTTAGGTGCTAAAGTATATGAAGATGCTGAATTGGACTTTAGAGTTAATTGTTCAAAGTTTTATGCTGCATTTTTTAATGTTCTGTAAAAATGTTCGATTTTAATAACGAGCTTCTAAAACCTATTGAAGCTTTAACACCTTTTCACAATCTATGATCAAATATTAATTGAAACATTAACCGTAAGTTAGCAAAATTTGCTTTTCACTAGTTAACGAAAAAGTTGTTAAATATAACCGAAGAAAATATCCCGGCTAAGTTTTTGTTAAAATAAAAATCAAAAGAAAATAGAAAAATAGCAATACAAATTTTCATTTAAACAAAATTTTTTAGGTAGTGTAAAAACGAGAATTAAAAATGTTCTTAAAAATTGGAACTCTTATTATTTCTCGGTATATCTTGAAAAATATTAAAAAGCTTGTGAAATTATTGTATGTTTAACGCAAGTATTTGTTGCCAATATGTACCTTTTATTTCGGACATGATTCGTTTCAAAAACACACACAAATATGACCATTGATCCAAAAATCATTAAGCTATGTAATTATTATTACTCCTTATAATAATTAAGAATTAAAGGTCCTTATAATGAAATAAGATCAAATTTGTATCATTATTATTTTCTTTTACAAAAAATGTTGGGCTATTGAATTTTTCCACAGACGTACATACATACATATCAATACATATCTTTTGATCAAATATGTTCATATGTTCGCTTTTATTGCGTAGAGTAAAGCTCCTTTATCTGAAAACAAAACTTTATTTATGATATTAAAATTTATAAAAAAACATATACAATTGAAAATCAATTTTTTTGTTTTTCATAACACGATTTTTCGTAAACAAGCGGTGATGGTATTGCCACACATGCTATCTAAAGTTTTTATTATGTAACCGAAAGGTGGTGAAACCGAAACTCTTAACCGTTTGTTAAGAAGTGTTTGTTAACCTAACGTACATCTTGTTAAATAAATATAATTATATATTGTGAAAAGGGCCGTTAGTATAGCAAAGTAATCCAGTTCAGTGTTTCTCAATTATGTGATATTGTGCCCAATTAAGTAGATTTGAAGAATATTCAAGAAGTAAATAATGAGTGGATTGACCTACGCCCTTAACATTTTTAGGAACATAAATTTAAACAGAAATAATGTTAGAAAAAAACTCAAAATTTCAACTTTCTGCGGTATTTTAAAAACAAAATTCTTTTAAAAACAAAAAATGGGTCTGTAGATACAAAGTTCAAGCAATTCAAAGAATAATAAGATAATGTACAAAAAGTAAATAAAAGAAAATGTATAATATCACGATATTTTTACAGATGGTAGATTATATTTTTATATTTATAGTTTTGCCAAAAAGTGAAAAGATAAAAATTTGGGATTAAAGATCGGCTAATATGAATTTTATTTTACGTTTTTATTTTTTAAATAAATAGTTTCTTATAAACTAATTTTTTTTTTAAGAAAATATATTTTTTTATTTAATTTTCTTATATCCTTTTATGTGATTTTTTTGACCGCTTAAAATTGGAAAACGTCTAGGCCAAATTGGATAATTTTCTCTGTGTGGTTGTTTGTAATAGCTACGCAAAGGCTTAGGAATAAAGAAAAGTCGACAAAACTGGGTAAAATATCCAACTTTTGGATACTTTCTGTAAACACGTTTTTTTCAAAACAATTTTGCTTAAAATTTAAACGTATGTTCTTTACGATAAAAGGCCCAACCATAATGTGCTTAAGTTGGCTTCAGCAAATGTGCGAATACATGTAAATCATATGAAGCAAACCATATTGAACTTAAGGAGACGTTTTGTTAAGTTTTATGAAATTGTCAATTGCTTAAGCAAAGTGCGAAACTGATCGCACATTCCGTACGGAATCAAATGTTTTTTTATTTTGTTTTTGTTTTTTTAAATACATTTGAGAGACTTTTTGTAAATTTTTGACAGTAGGTTAAGCAAGGCTATGCATATTATGGTTGGGCCTAAAGGCAGCAAAGAAATAAGTACGTCGTAAGAACCTAGGATGTACGAGCGTACATTTCTTAAAACGCAATCTATTTACTCACAATTCCGTCGTAAACGTGCTTAATTTTCTTTTGTAAATATTCTTAGAAAAATCTTAATTTATTAAAATTTTTGTTTATTTTTTCCTTAAATATTCAATTTGAAAACACAAAAATGATGTAATTTAAATTTTTGCTTTTTCTATGGCCATACGGTCGCAACCGTCGTATAAAATAGAATGAAGGCCTTATTACTCTTATGTTTCGGATACGTAAATGTTGCGGTCGACTTCAAAGGCTGGTAGTTGTAAAAAATACATAAACGTGTCATATGGTGTTGAAGTAAAAATAAACCCAAAATAATCCATTGCCATTCCAACTTCTTTCCATGCAGTTTTCTTCTTTTCCGGCTTCTTAGAGTCATGATGATAGTTATTTAATAGAAAGAAATTTCTTTTTTTTTTTGCAACAAAGAGATAATTTTTTCTTCATTCATGTATATATGTATGTAAATTCTTTTTGTTCTGAGTATGCACTTAGTATTGCTTGTTGCAAACGTTCTTGTATGAAAGCGCCAATACGTAAAGATATCGGCGCTCTAGTAAAAAAAAGTAGAAGACATTATACATGTATATAAATATACAGCATTAAAAAGTGCTTTGAAAATAAACATTTTTGAAATCGTTTTTTTGCGCCCAAGGATCTACTTTAGGAGTTATGGACCTTAAAATGTTTTAAGTCTTTATGCATATATATTTAAGTACAAACTTGATACAAATATGTGTATCAGTAAAAAGCGCTTCTAAATACCGCATATATCTATTAGGGTGAGTCGAATATTCGGATTCTCATTTGCGACCTATGCGTTGATTTTTTCTATTTGCATTCGCTAAAATGTTTGCGAATATTTAAACCGAATATCTAATGATATAATGAGTTTAGCTGCCGTTCGGATTTTATGGCCTATTGAAAATTTTAGCTAAAACTCGATTTTTTCGAAGAACATGCAACTTTTTCAGAAACCAATTACAGGTTAGTTCTCATAATTACTGCTATAGACTAGGAGCAAAAAGTGTGTAACAAGCAAACGCGAAAAAACTGCAGCAAATGCCATAAAATTGCTAAAATATCGAAAAATTTTAAATTGAATTAATATATTTTTTCAACATTTTTGGCCCACAGTAGCCAAACTATGGACAGCAATATTCAGAAAAAATAATCCAAATTTTGTTTACCTTTTTCAGCTGCATTAACATCGAAAATTCAAAATATGTGTGAAAAATTTATATTAATTAATATACGCTTTTACCTTTTGCTACATATTTATTTCATAAATTTCCGATATAAAATACAGCTAGAATATGAGAAAAAATGCATTTCGCAGTGGTTATATATAATCTGAGGAATTATGAATTAGATTAAGATCATATATATTTTTTCTGAATATTACTTGACTGAATTTCCCACGATTTGGCAGCTACGGGCCAAAAATGGTGCAAAAAGATAAGAAATTAAAGTTTTTCGACATTTTAGCAATGTGTGGCATTATGTGCATTTTGTTCTGATTAATTTGTTCTACTTTTTTTCTAATAGTCTACAGCTACAATTGCGGCGAAGATAATTGCTTCCCGAGATATAGACATAAACAAAATAACATAAAAACTAGCAAAACGCAGAAAGGGTTTCATACTTCGAGAAATTCCATACGAGAAAGAGTTTGAACTCGATGACTCAAAAAATTTGAGCTATGAGCCAAAAAGGTTGAAAAATTTATAAAAGTTAAATACTTTGGCAATTTTAATGCACTTAACGCAGTTTTTTCCTTTATCCAGTTTATAGCTTAGATTGTGGTGAAGACAGGAAAACAATATTCTTATTGGTTTCCGAGATTAAGAGTATGTAAGAGGGTGCCCCGGTAGGCTAGCTGGTAGTGAGCTAGTCTATCAGTACCAGGTTGTGGGTTCGATTCCCGCCAGAGACTCTGGTATCCTGCAGACAAGCAAAAAAAGCTTCGCGGGATTTAGTATAGGAATAATAATAATAATAAATAATAAGTGTATAAGAAACCCCTTGATACATATTTTATTATTAATAAAATATAAGCAGAAGAAAAAGTGCTTAAAATATTAAAAAGTTAAACTGCAACGTGTTTCAGAAGGTCCTTATCAAAATCGAACTTTTAAACAGAACATTACATAGTTCAACATGAAACTTTGAACAGTGAACTCTGTTGATTTCATAATCTTCATATACTTCAGCACATCAAATCATATATTTTGGACGTTGCAATAATAAAGGACAGATACAATATAAGATCGCTTTATTATATAAATACATCACTAAATGTTTTCATCCAATATACTTAAAATTTTAGATTATATATCTATAAAAATTGTAAACATTTTCACATCTTTCAAAAAATGGAAAACATGACAATGGTAACGCTGACAAGTGTAACTCTGTGTTTCTTTCAACACTGCTGCCAATTTAGCTATTTTCTCGTTCAATTCCGCGATTTTTAATCAAATTTTACAAATAAAACTTTTCAGCGTTTTATCGCTAAAGTTTTTAATAGATCAATAATTTTATCTCAAAATAGGTTGTTTTTACTGATTTATCGCTAAATTTGTTTATTATTTAAAATTAACAATTTGTTTATTATTTAAAAAATTTAGCTATTTTTATTTTGTTTCAGTGATATTCTTTGCAACAAAGTTGGTAGACATGAAATAAATCAAATACATTTTGTCAAAAATTATTTAAAAAACGTGTTTACAAAAAGTCCCAATAGTAAGAATTATTACCCTCTTTCGCTTCTTAAA
Organism: Pollenia amentaria; assembly: GCA_943735925.1. Taxonomy (NCBI): domain Eukaryota; kingdom Metazoa; phylum Arthropoda; class Insecta; order Diptera; family Polleniidae; genus Pollenia; species Pollenia amentaria. The sequence goes on from OX031011.1 coordinate 23,623,258, forward strand.
TGTACGTCATTGCTTTCATACCTTCCTATTAATGAATATGGGTTTAAAGTTTATGCACAGTTTTCTAAAACAAATCGTATGAATGAAAAGAACCAAAAGATATAGTTTTTACCCAGTTTTGCTACTTACTACGTGTACATTATTTTTTTGTTGCCTTTACTAATTAAAAACATGTTTAAAGTTTGCAAAACAAAAATGTCTAATATATAACCTATTTGATAAAAAGTGATAAACGTACGAATTTTTATCTTGTTGCCTGCCATTATGTTATGGAACATACATAGTTTTCAAGTTTGTGTAGAATTATTTTAAAAGAAGCGTGTTAATAAAATGGTACGCATTATCAACCCGCATGGCTTATAAAAATTATATTATTTATTCGCTCCTTTTGTATAAAATAGTAAGTGGTGCGGCGAATATTCGGATTCGTATTTGCGAGCTATTCGCTGAATATTGTTGTTTGCATTACATTCGCTAAAATGTATGCGAGAATTTCAAACGGATATATAAGGATGACAATATCAATAACATCTGAAAACTTTTTAATAAAATAAATTGTAACAAACATCAAAAATACATATCAAAAAGATTACTTAAGCTGATTTTGTGTACTATTCTTAACTACTCTTATATCCCATTCCACATTGTGAAGCATTTGCTGCAAAACATCTGAGTTTGATGATGAAAGGAGAAAGACGAATGGAAAAGTGTACTTTGTTTCGTTTACAATAAATTTTTGTGAGTTTGTTATTAAAAGAAAGAGACAAGGCATAGAAAATGAATGAATATCTTAAAATAATAATTATATTATATTCAACATTTTTCATTTTTTCGAATTTATTCTATGAGTTAAATTTCAGTTATGTATTTTATAAAGCTTTTTGTAATAGCTCTATTCCTTAAATTTTTTTAGAAATTACTTTATACACTACCAGACTATTATATTGTATTTTCTTGTTACATTTTACCTTAGCTTTCCGTTGGATAGCAATGAAGTATATTTATGTACAGAAAAATTTACAATTATTAGACACCAGCAGAATGTAATGCATTTTCTAGCCCGCTACGGCCTTCGTCAGCATTCTTTGTGTCACACTGGATAGTGATACTTTATAAATTGAATGTATTTAACTCAACTATTTAAACAAATAGATATTGGGAATTATTTCTTTTTCATAAGCAACTTTATTATATTCAACATTTTTCATTTTTTCGAATTTATTCTATGAGTTAAATTTCAGTTATGTATTTTATAAAGCTTTTTGTAATAGCTCTATTCCTTAAATTTTTTTAGAAATTACTTTATACACTACCAATAATAATAATTATATTGTATGGACACGAATGCAGTTTCAAAAGAGAACTGAAGAAAGTTTCTGCAGCAAGTGTTTCATAAAAGGATGAGGACTACTAGCTTTTACCCGCAACTTCGTTCACGTGAAAATTAATGCAACATTTAAAGAAAGTGTTTTATCCAAAAAAAAAAAAAAAAAAAAATTAATACAGACATTTGATTTAGTTTTCTATACTTATTTTATCTTAAAATATTTCTATAAACAAAAACTGTCTCAAAAGTGCGCACGTTCGCCCTATTTTGACCTCAAATTTACTTTATTTGCTTTCCACCTTTATGTTTAAGAACAAATGTCTCCAGTTCAAAAAAATATATTTCAGAATGAACGTTTAAGCAAAAAGTACCAAAATTATGAATTTTTACCAAGTTCTGCCCTGGAATATACTTTATTTGTTTACTGTCTTTATAGTTAAGAACATAGGTTTTAATTTTAAGCAATATTATTTTGCAAAAGATGTGTTTAAAAAAAGTACCCAAGGGTACGACTTTTTACCCTATTTTGTGGATTTTTCTTTTTTTCAAAAGCTTCGCGTAGCAATTGCAAACAAACCCGCAGAAAGAAGTATCCCATTTATCCAATCGTTTTCAAATTTCAAACTGTCGAACAAACCACGATTTTTTTCTATATAGGTATATAGAAAACTTGGGCTTTAAGAATGCACAAAAATATTTTTTACTTATAACATAATTATCCATGGAACCGAATTTTTATTCCAGAGTCTTTTATAAAAACTATTATAGACCCTCATTTATTAAATGGTATATTGTAAATGCAGTTTTTTTTTATTTTGCCTTGTGTGTTAATGAAATTTCATTATTAAATTTATAAAATTTTATTCCCGAAATGATATTTTTTATTCAATCAAAGAAAAAATTTATATGAAATTGATTCAGACACCTGTCGTTTTTTGTTTTTAATGACCAACGATAAGTATTAATTTTTTTATCTCTTTTAGTTTATTAGATATGATAAGGTAAGCGAATTTACATGTTTTTACCCTTTTTTATCCCGTTAACATTCGAATTTCGAAAAATGTCGTCTTAGTGGATCGATTTGGCGAGAGAACAACGTCCGTTCCAAATTTGATGTTTTGAGCTTCAGTCGATTAGGTTGTGCGATAATGAATCATTCAGTTAGTCAATAACGTTTCAGTTTTATATGTATAGATATATCAAAATAATTAAACGTTACTATTAAAAAGCAATAAAAAAAAAATTAGCTTTATTTTTGGCTTTATTATTATTTATTATAAATTTTTTGATCTCTTTTTAAAAATTTTAAACAAATTTCTCCTTAAATTTTCTCTTATAAAGGAAAGTGAGGAGTAATAGGAGGCAGCTCTGAAAAGAAGGCAGTGTGTTTAATTTTCGAGTTTCTCCTAGAATTTGCGCAAACTTAGAAAAATGAGAAGTGGAAGGAGGTAAAATATAAAATTTTTAACGTTTTCCTTAAAATTAGCTTATACTTAGAAAAAATGTAAAGAGAATAGTATGCAATACATTAAATAGTCCGATTTTACGTGTTTTACTAGGTATTTTTCTTTACTCCTGTAAATTTCGAATCGATTGAAAAAAAAATCGGCCATATCGTTCCAGCCGTTCTCAGGTGATGCATAGATATGAAAATAATAAACATCTGATAGAAAATACAATTTTAAAATAAAAAAAGAATAAGCACTGAACTATTATTATTTTTGTATCCTTACTATTAATTTTTGGTATCTTTTTGAAAAGTTTTGTATAGAATTTATGAAATTAAAAAAAAAATTATTATCTGGTATATATGAATACAAACAAATTTGCTTAGTTGTTTTACTTTTGTTATGTTTAATTCTTTTTTTTTTTTCTAAAAACAATTAACTTAAAAACACTTATTTTATATTTTAAATATAAAAATATTATACGTTTTAAGCAAAATTTATTCAATCAACATTTTAAATAAAAAAGAAAGTCTAAACTTGGTGCGTTTTTACTCCATTTTGGTGCGTATTGAAATTTGAACGTTGACAACGCTGATCAATATATTCTGGTAGTGTTGCCAATGATTGCTTTAATATACACGTCTGGTGTGATGAGAATACATAAAGTCCGTGTCAAATAAAACTTTTACTTCGCGTTGCGTTACAGATTCGCTTTGACATCTAAGATGAAATAAACATACATATACGAAACATGTAATATAAAGAACTTCTAACGCAGCGTTAAGCGAAAAGTTAGGCTACTGTCATCTTTTTGCACGCTTTGACAATTAGCTAGTATAATTTTCGTTTATTTTTATTTATTTTTCGTCCAATTTGATTCCAATAAATCGTCCAATAACATTCTTAACTTTTATTTTTATAACAGGTAAAAAAAAAACAATGCGTGAGTGTTTTCAAAGTCTTTATTGTGTCATACACATTTTGCATTGCGCTTTTCTTATTGATCTTATTGCTAATTTACAGACGAAAGAGAGAGACAGCGAATCGTTTCTTTCCTCGTCTCTCTCGCCTTTAAAGTAGCAAGCTGATCAATAATACTTGCAACGTGTGGATTGGGCATTAGAAACGTCACGCAAAGCGACGAAGTTGTATCGGACACGGCCTTAAGTTTCTAAACGCACAAGAACAAAACAAACTTTTTGTTTTTTGGCAAACTATTTCCAGAGTTGATAATAAAGTAGTATTTAGTATCACTTGCGTTTTGTTTTGCATAAATAATATAAATGCATAGGTTTGCGCTTATAAAATAAAAACGAATAAGCATACTCATATATAGGTGGTATCAATAGGGCATAAAAACCTGAATCGATATCCATATAGCTTATTTTCTTAAAGACTTGGGGGGGTGGGGAGTTAGAGCGCATCAAACTTTTTAAATGTTCAAACTATGCACACATGTAAATTTAGGTTTTTACTAATAACCCAGAAACAGAATATTTAAGCCAAATATTTTTATGAATACGGCAGCTGTTGCTTGAGACAAGATAGTTTTTATTTAATATTTTTCTATCGTTAGGCAAAAAGCTCTCCATTCAAAAAAAAAAAAATTTTAAGTTTTTGATTTGTAAATTTGTTTTGTAAACCTTTATTAAATTAAAAAACATTTTTATTAACACAGGCATAATTTTTTTAAATGTATTCTTTTGCGTTAAGAATTTTTAGAGTTGCTTTAATGATATAATTTTTATGTGATTTGAGTATTTCTTTTGTTTACTTAAAATTTACTGCCTGTTTCTGATGTGTGAAAGAATTATTAATTTTGTTTTTATTTTAAATGTAGTTGTGCGAAGGAAAAAGTTCTTTCGCTTAGCAGAAATAAGATATTAATTTTGAATATTACTTATAATGAAATTTATCTATTTTAAATAGTAACAAACTACATATATATTTATGGATTTTTTTAATTTTAAACTTTTTTGGGTATAAACGGTTAATTTCTCGAAAGTGATAACATCATATTCTGATTCCTACAATATTTGTATATAGGAGATCATGTTCCAATAATTGTCACCATGATGTTTCTATCATGATGCTCTATCGATTGGTACTACCTACATGAACGCACGCGAAATCGTTTCTATTTTATGAACAACAAAACTAAATAATTTTTTTTTTTTTTGGAAATTTAACAAGTTTGATCACTTATATCGGCAAGTCTACGTTTTTATAGTATGTATAATCAATTATAGTCGGTTAATTTTTTTTTAAAAATTATTGTGTATCTTATAAATAACTTAATTTTACTAATGTTAAGTTCTTGGTTTGTTTTTTAACTTCAAGTTTTTATCACTTTCGTTAAAAAATAATGTCTTAAAAATATTTTGCAAAACTCCCTAGATATCCCACTAATAGAAAAAAAACTTTTATTTTAATCGCTGGATTTGACAGCATATTAATAGATTAGCAACCCTGCTTGAATTGTACATTTTTTGTTTACAAAGTTTATTGGACAGACAAATATTATAAATATATATGCATACGTTTATAATTAAAAATTTCTAACGCTATAACTTTTCCCCTCTAGTCTTTTATATATAAATAAACTGTAACGATATCAGATTTTTATGCTCTATCGATTGATACTAGCTAGATACTATGTGCACGCGGAATAGTTTTCGAGTTATTAGTATAAACCCAGATTTATTAGTGAAAAACTTAATTTTTATACAGTTACTCCAAGCGAAACTCGTATACTTTTAGTACATTTTTTTCGGTCTTATAATATTTAATAAAAATGCGATTGAGAAGAAGAAATTACAAACAAAACAAAATTTTTAGTTCTATTAAGATTGATATAAAACAAAAACATAAAATTATGCGTATTTCAACGCTAAAGTCAAACTCCTGCACTACTTCAAAGTTTAAAGAATGTTTAAACTTTTATAAATTTTAATATTTTTTGTGCATCCTTTTAGCCAGTATTGTGAAAGAGCTAAGTAAAATTTTATGTAATTCATTGCAAATTTGTAAAGTTATATCGACAGGAAAATGCCCACCTATGTAAAAACGACGATGTAAAAAAGCTCTTCAGGAGGAATTACATAAAATTTAACCTAGCTTTTGGAAAATACTGGTTAAAAGTATGCTGAATATATTGAAAATAGTAAAAAAAGGGAACCGAAATTTATATATATGCATAGATTGACAATTTAAAAAGTTTGCTGCGCTATAACTTTTCCCCCAAGTCTTTCAGAAAATCAGCTATAGCGACGTCGATTCAGATTATTATGCCCTATCGATTGACACTAGCTTGATTTGTGCGCGCGGAATCGTTTCCGGGGTATTAGTGGAAAGCTAAATTTTCATATGTGCATAGTTTGAAAATTTAAAAATTAACTAAATCGAAAAAATATTACAAAATATCCACTTATTTTCAAATAGAAAATCAGGCCAAAAAAAATTTTTTTTATCAAATTCACTTATTTTGCATACTGGGACCTAATTCTGGCAGTCGTGATCGAGTACTTTCTCGACTCGAAAGCAATTTTATATCTAATTCTTTCAATCAATACTTAGCGAATGGAAATTATTTTTTCAGTTGTAAAACATATATTTGAGTTTCACAACACTAAAAAAATAATTTCGATTCGTACAGTATCGACTGAAAGAATTAGAAATAAAAATGCTTTCGAATCGAGAAAGTCCTCAGCATGACTGTCAGAACAAGGCCTCTGGTTTCCATTAAATTTTTGAAGAATTCAATTTACTGAACTTACAAATCCTTAGTTTTAATATATTTATTTTAAAACGTCAAAAATACTACAATTTAAACAATCTACTAGAATACGGCTAAATTTAGACAATTTTAATAAAGGTAAAATTACTCTTGTATACTTTTTTATATAAATACGAGTACATAGTAGTTATTTGACAAATATTTTTTACCAAAAGTTTTAAAAAATTTAATTTTGGACATTTTTGACGATTTTCGATACACTATTTTGCGATGAAGATTAAAAAAATCTGACAACCCTAATCATATGTAGTAGTTACGTTTATATAGTTGGTCACTCACACTAATGGTTTTTGATATCACTTGACCTTAATAGCTTTAAGTAAATATTAAGTGTCGTAAAAGTTTACAATTAAGAATTGTTTTAGCGTGTTTTCTTGCAAAAAATCACTATAATGTTCAAAGTTAGCGTTGAAATAAGGGATTTTTTGCGTTGGTAACACTAATAAAATAATGTGCGAACTTCAAAGTTGGTGGCAAAAAAAACAGAACGGCGTATTAATATTCTAAAATATATGTAAGACATGGCAACAATAATTGTCTTATACGCAGCATGTACTATGAGTACATGGGCTAAAACATTACGCTACGTATATAGCTGTCCTCAATTGTTGCGATATATACTTAATTGGACATTTGTGGCTTTTAACCCGGCCATGTTACATACTATGATTTTAGACAGTAAAAGTATTCCGGAATTGATCAAAAAAAGGTATAAAAACCTTGATTTTTTCGTGTCCTTATATAATCCGCTGTGCATATATATATATATATATATATATATATATATATATATATATATATATATATATATATATACTAATAAAATAAAAAAAAAAACACTAGAATCTATAATAATTTTTTTTTATTGTTCAATCATTTTTTTTATTGAAAAAATTATTTTATTTAAATGTATTAAAATGAGTATAAGGGTAATATCCTTTCATAGGAGCAGCCGTCTTAATTTCTAGCTTATAATTAATGCTATCCTTTTCGTCATCTAAAGGAATCTTTGAAATTATATATGAGCCAGTTGATAGGCTCCCAACATCGTTTTCAGTTAAGACATTAAACCTTTTAGGAAGATAAAGCATAGCTCCATCCAATTCCAAGACAATGGCATCTCCATATTTTGTAGTTACCCGTTCAGCTCCTGTAATAGGATAGTCCTTTCCACCTATCATATTTTTAACACTTAAAATATGGTTTATATTTAATTTGTTGAATGAAGCAATTAATTCCGCGTTAATATTCATCGTTTGATAATTTATAATGAAATGTAATAAATTACTAAATAAATTCACAATTTATAGAAAAAATTTTTGTTTTTTTTTTTTTGGTTACACTTAGTTTTAACATATGTTGTTTGCTCTAATTCATTAAAATTATCGATAATGTTTTTTAATTTTACCCACCACACCCATTGTAAAAACAAACAAATTCTAATTTCAATTTTATTAGTTTTTATTATTTATATTTATTTATTAATTTCTTAAAATATATTTTGAATTAAAAAAATCACTACTACATCTATAAACATAAGTCTACTTCCCTAATATAACGATCTCCATCTTCGTCCAAATAAAACCATCATTTGCCTTCAAAATGATGGTATCTCCCTCTTCATCGTCCAGAAAATCCTCAATTTCCCACAAAAAATCATAGTATGCCAGCTGGTTGTTGGGGATTTCAATTCCTGGGGTTTTTAGCATATTCGCTATAGCTTCGTCGATTAACGCATTTGTACGCGTCTGTGTAATGTCTTCTTCTGCTGCTTCCATAGAATTTTCGTCCACAAATTCAATTTCCAACAGGCTCGAATTCATTCTTTATATCTTCAGTGTTCAAATGTAAATAAAAGTAGTTTTCAGAAGTATACTCCACTAAGCCTTTTTTTACTTTTAATACTTACATAGGAAAATCCATGCAAACTAGTATAAATACTATCTGTCTGTCTGACTAACTTTCCTTTTCCCCCTTTTTATCTTCTCTTTTCTTTTAAAAAATCATAAATAAATACTTTGAATTTTTCTTCCACCCAAATAAAAATTTAAATAGAAACACCAATTGCATCTATACAATTTTTTTTTTAATAACTAAATAAAATCATAATTTATAGATACTTTGAATTTATTCTTCAACCCCAAATAAAATTGAAAAACCATTTGCTGTTACGAAGCCAGTCTGTCTGTATGTCTGTCTATCCATCCAATAATATTTTCGTCGATCACCCAAACAAACAAAATAACAACAACCCTCCATCTGGTTACCCATAAACACACACACAACAAAAAGGACTTTTATCAGAAATGTGTATTTTCTCCCAACAATCCACAAAAACACACACAAAAATAAAAAAAAAATATTTTTCCAATTTCTTCCTCAAGGTCTGTCTGTGTATCTATCTATCTATATTCAAGACACACTCCAATACAATACCCTTATCATCTCACACCCCATAAATTATTAATTTTAATATCATAAAAAAAAAAAATAAAAAAATGCGCTTATCAGCTTTGTGTGTTTCCTCAACAAAAATTTTTTCTTCACATAATTCAAGAAAATAAAAAGATAGAATTATCAACAATATTTTCCAATTGCTTCTACAAGGTCTGTATGTCTATCTATCTACATATCTCTATGGCTGTCTGGCTGTCTGTCTATCGATCACAACAAAAGAAAGGCTTCAACAATGCACCCACCACTTGTGCCTATAAAATTTAACGACTTTTTTTTATTACTTTGTTTTTGAAAATTTTTTTTTTTTTAAAAATTTGACCTTTTTTAACACGTGTTCATTAAAAATTTTTTCTTCACATAATTCAAGAAAATAAAAAGATAGAATTATCAACAATATTTTCCAATTGCTTCTACAAGGTCTGTATGTCTATCTATCTACATATCTCTATGTCTGTCTGGCTGTCTGTCTATCGATCACAACAAAAGAAAGGCTTCAACAATGCACCCACCACTTGTGCCTATAAAATTTAACGACTTTTTTTTATTACTTTGTTTTTGAAAATTTTTTTTTTTTTAAAAATTTGACCTTTTTTAACACGTGTTCATTTGACATACTTTAACACGTGTTCATTTTAATGGCTTTTTAATGGCTTTGGAAAAATTTTAATGGCTTTTGGATAATTTTAATGGCTTTTGGATAATTTTAATGGCTTTTGGGTAATTTTAATGGCTTTTGGGTAATTTTAATGGCTTTTTAATGGCTTTTGGGTGATTTTAATGGCTTTTTGGGTAAATTTGAAGTAGAACTCTCATTATACATATACTCACCCTAGCCTTCATCATATCTGGGGTCTTCGGAAAACCCATTTCAACGGACGGACAGACGGACAGACGGACAACCGGATTTGAGCTTCCCTTCTCATAAGAAGCCAGAATATATATACTTTGTATGGTCTTAAATCAATATTGTAGAAATTACAAACGGAATGACAAAATTATATATACCCTTTTACCTTCGGTGAAGGGTATAAAAAGTATTTCAGTAATTTGGTCATAACTCGGGCATTTTCCAATCGATTTGATAGATTTATATACCGACGTCGTTGGGAAGAAATTTACCATTTACATTGGTAATAAAACTTGGACTCGAAAACGTCTACGGTTCCCGAAAATAGGTATTTTTCTTAAAAAAATAATATTTTTGTAATAACTTTTTTGTATCTGAACCGATTTTTCCGAGTGTTTCAGCAAATATGTTCTACTAAAAATTTCCGATCTTTTGATATAATAGATGTATTTATAGGTCATATAACAGCTCTAAAATTTTAGTTTTTATAGAAATTTTGATGCTTTTTAGCCCATTTTTGGAGTATTTTGCTAATAACTTAACCATTTCTTAACCGATTTGGCAGATTTATATACCCACGTTTTAAGGAAGAAAAAACCATTTACTTAGATTATAAAACTTGGACTCGGGAAGACCTATTGTTCCCGAAAATGGGTATGTTTAAAAAAAATAATTTTATTTTGGGCATTACTCTTCCATTTTTGGGAGAAAGGTTTCAGGGTTTTCGGGAAATATATGCTGCTAAAAATTTCTAACATTTTGGTATATAAAACGTGTTCATATGTCATACTAGAGCCCTAAAATTTAAAATTTTGAGTATTTTCAATAATGTCTTTGTACGGGAGGTACCACGCCCACTTTCCCAATCGCGCCCATATTTTGTGGGATACTGTGTATTGATAACCTATATGTTTGTACCTAATTTGGGAACTTTAGCTCGTTTCGTTCTCCAGATATTCAGAAATACATAACGTCTTTGTATAGGAAGTGCCACACCCACTTATCCAATCCCGGCCATTTTTTTATAGAGTTGGTGTATTGGCAAGCAAGATGTTTGTACCAAATTTCAAAGCCGTAGCTCTTGCCGTTCTCGAGATATGCAGAAAAAAGAATTTAAAAAACAACAACATGGGATTTATGGGAAAAATTAGAGGTAGTCGTGGTTTTTTGCTCATATCTCAGCCATTTATGGACCGATCTTCCTGAATTTCAATAGCAAACAAATCCGGACTATATGTGACATAAATGTATAACACCCTAGCCTTCATCATATCTGGGGTCTTCGGAAAACCCATTTCAACGGACGGACAGACGGACAGACGGACAACCGGATTTGAGCTTCCCTTCTCATAAGAAGCCAAAATATATACACTTTGTATGGTCTTAAATCAATATTGTAGAAATTACAAACGGAATGACAAAATTATATATACCCTTTTACCTTCGGTGAAGGGTATAAAAAGTATTTCAGTAATTTGGTCATAACTCGGGCATTTTCCAATCGATTTGATAGATTTATATACCGACGTCTTTGGGAAGAAATTTACCATTTACATTGGTAATAAAACTTGGACTCGAAAAGGTCTACGGTTCCCGAAAATAGGTATTTTTCTTAAAAAAATAATATTTTGGTAATAACTTTTTTGTATCTGAACCGATTTTTCCGAGTGTTTCAGCAAATATGTTCTACTAAAAATTTCCGATCTTTTGATATAATAGATGTATTCATAGGTCATATAACAGCTCTAAAATTTTAGTTTTTATAGAAATTTTGATGCTTTTTAGCCCATTTTTGGAGTATTTTGCTAATAACTTAACCATTTCTTAACCGATTTGGCAGATTTATATACCCACGTTTTAAGGAAGAAAAAACCATTTACTTAGATTATAAAACTTGGACTCGGGAAGACCTATTGTTCCCGAAAATGGGTATGTTTAAAAAAAATAATTTTATTTTGGGCATTACTCTTCCATTTTTGGGAGAAAGGTTTCAGGGTTTTCGGGAAATATATGCTGCTAAAAATTTCTGACATTTTGGTATATAAAACGTGTTCATATGTCATACTAGAGCCCTAAAATTTAAAATTTTGAGTATTTTCAATAATGTCTTTGTACGGGAGGTACCACGCCCACTTTCCCAATCGCGCCCATATTTTGTGGGATACTGTGTATTGATAACCTATATGTTTGTACCTAATTTGGGAACTTTAGCTCGTTTCGTTCTCCAGATATACAGAAATACATAACGTCTTTGTATAGGAAGTGCCACACCCACTTATCCAATCCCGCCCATTTTTTTAGAGAGTTGGTGTATTGGCAAGCAAGATGTTTGTACCAAATTTCAAAGCCGTAGCTCTTGCCGTTCTCATATCATATCTACATATCTCTATGGCTGTCTGGCTGTCTGTCTATCGATCACAACAAAAGAAAGGCTTCAACAATGCACCCACCACTTGTGCCTATAAAATTTAACGACTTTTTTTTATTACTTTGTTTTTGAAAATTTTTTTTTTTTTAAAAATTTGACCTTTTTTAACACGTGTTCATTAAAAATTTTTTCTTCACATAATTCAAGAAAATAAAAAGATAGAATTATCAACAATATTTTCCAATTGCTTCTACAAGGTCTGTATGTCTATCTATCTACATATCTCTATGTCTGTCTGGCTGTCTGTCTATCGATCACAACAAAAGAAAGGCTTCAACAATGCACCCACCACTTGTGCCTATAAAATTTAACGACTTTTTTTTATTACTTTGTTTTTGAAAATTTTTTTTTTTTTAAAAATTTGACCTTTTTTAACACGTGTTCATTTGACATACTTTAACACGTGTTCATTTTAATGGCTTTTGGATAATTTTAATGGCTTTTTAATGGCTTTGGAAAAATTTTAATGGCTTTTGGATAATTTTAATGGCTTTTGGATAATTTTAATGGCTTTTGGGTAATTTTAATGGCTTTTGGGTAATTTTAATGGCTTTTTAATGGCTTTTGGGTGATTTTAATGGCTTTTTGGGTAAATTTGAAGTAGAACTCTCATTATACATATACTCACCCTAGCCTTCATCATATCTGGGGTCTTCGGAAAACCCATTTCAACGGACGGACAGACGGACAGACGGACAACCGGATTTGAGCTTCCCTTCTCATAAGAAGCCAGAATATATATACTTTGTATGGTCTTAAATCAATATTGTAGAAATTACAAACGGAATGACAAAATTATATATACCCTTTTACCTTCGGTGAAGGGTATAAAAAGTATTTCAGTAATTTGGTCATAACTCGGGCATTTTCCAATCGATTTGATAGATTTATATACCGACGTCGTTGGGAAGAAATTTACCATTTACATTGGTAATAAAACTTGGACTCGAAAACGTCTACGGTTCCCGAAAATAGGTATTTTTCTTAAAAAAATAATATTTTTGTAATAACTTTTTTGTATCTGAACCGATTTTTCCGAGTGTTTCAGCAAATATGTTCTACTAAAAATTTCCGATCTTTTGATATAATAGATGTATTCATAGGTCATATAACAGCTCTAAAATTTTAGTTTTTATAGAAATTTTGATGCTTTTTAGCCCATTTTTGGAGTATTTTGCTAATAACTTAACCATTTCTTAACCGATTTGGCAGATTTATATACCCACGTTTTAAGGAAGAAAAAACCATTTACTTAGATTATAAAACTTGGACTCGGGAAGACCTATTGTTCCCGAAAATGGGTATGTTTAAAAAAAATAATTTTATTTTGGGCATTACTCTTCCATTTTTGGGAGAAAGGTTTCAGGGTTTTCGGGAAATATATGCTGCTAAAAATTTCTGACATTTTGGTATATAAAACGTGTTCATATGTCATACTAGAGCCCTAAAATTTAAAATTTTGAGTATTTTCAATAATGTCTTTGTACGGGAGGTACCACGCCCACTTTCCCAATCGCGCCCATATTTTGTGGGATACTGTGTATTGATAACCTATATGTTTGTACCTAATTTGGGAACTTTAGCTCGTTTCGTTCTCCAGATATTCAGAAATACATAACGTCTTTGTATAGGAAGTGCCACACCCACTTATCCAATCCCGCCCATTTTTTTATAGAGTTGGTGTATTGGCAAGCAAGATGTTTGTACCAAATTTCAAAGCCGTAGCTCTTGCCGTTCTCGAGATATGCAGAAAAAAGAATTTAAAAAACAACAACATGGGATTTATGGGAAAAATTAGAGGTAGTCGTGGTTTTTTGCTCATATCTCAGCCATTTATGGACCGATCTTCCTGAATTTCAATAGCAAACAAATCCGGACTATATGTGACATAAATGTATAACACCCTAGCCTTCATCATATCTGGGGTCTTCGGAAAACCCATTTCAACGGACGGACAGACGGACAGACGGACAACCGGATTTGAGCTTCCCTTCTCATAAGAAGCCAAAATATATACACCTTGTATGGTCTTAAATCAATATTGTAGAAATTACAAACGGAATGACAAAATTATATATACCCTTTTACCTTCGGTGAAGGGTATAAAAAGTATTTCAGTAATTTGGTCATAACTCGGGCATTTTCCAATCGATTTGATAGATTTATATACCGACGTCTTTGGGAAGAAATTTACCATTTACATTGGTAATAAAACTTGGACTCGAAAAGGTCTACGGTTCCCGAAAATAGGTATTTTTCTTAAAAAAATAATATTTTGGTAATAACTTTTTTGTATCTGAACCGATTTTTCCGAGTGTTTCAGCAAATATGTTCTACTAAAAATTTCCGATCTTTTGATATAATAGATGTATTCATAGGTCATATAACAGCTCTAAAATTTTAGTTTTTATAGAAATTTTGATGCTTTTTAGCCCATTTTTGGAGTATTTTGCTAATAACTTAACCATTTCTTAACCGATTTGGCAGATTTATATACCCACGTTTTAAGGAAGAAAAAACCATTTACTTAGATTATAAAACTTGGACTCGGGAAGACCTATTGTTCCCGAAAATGGGTATGTTTAAAAAAAATAATTTTATTTTGGGCATTACTCTTCCATTTTTGGGAGAAAGGTTTCAGGGTTTTCGGGAAATATATGCTGCTAAAAATTTCTGACATTTTGGTATATAAAACGTGTTCATATGTCATACTAGAGCCCTAAAATTTAAAATTTTGAGTATTTTCAATAATGTCTTTGTACGGGAGGTACCACGCCCACTTTCCCAATCGCGCCCATATTTTGTGGGATACTGTGTATTGATAACCTATATGTTTGTACCTAATTTGGGAACTTTAGCTCGTTTCGTTCTCCAGATATACAGAAATACATAACGTCTTTGTATAGGCAGTGCCACACCCACTTATCCAATCCCGCCCATTTTTTTAGAGAGTTGGTGTATTGGCAAGCAAGATGTTTGTACCAAATTTCAAAGCCGTAGCTCTTGCCGTTCTCGAGATATGCAGAAAAAAGAATTTAAAAAACAACAACAACATGGGATTTATGGGAAAAATTAGAGGTAGTCGTGGTTTTTTGCTCATATCTCAGCCATTTATGGACCGATCTTCCTGAATTTCAATAGCAAACAAATCCGGACTATATGTGACATAAATGTATAACACCCTAGCCTTCATCATATCTGAAGTCTTCGGAAAACCCATTTCAACGGACGGACAGACGGACAGACGGACAACCGGATTTGAGCTTCCCTTCTCATAAGAAGCCAGAATATATATACTTTGTATGGTCTTAAATCAATATTGTAGAAATTACAAACGGAATGACAAAATTATATATACCCTTTTACCTTCGGTGAAGGGTATAAAAAGTATTTCAGTAATTTGGTCATAACTCGGGCATTTTCCAATCGATTTGATAGATTTATATACCGACGTCTTTGGGAAGAAATTTACCATTTACATTGGTAATAAAACTTGGACTCGAAAAGGTCTACGGTTCCCGAAAATAGGTATTTTTCTTAAAAAAATAATATTTTGGTAATAACTTTTTTGTATCTGAACCGATTTTTCCGAGTGTTTCAGCAAATATGTTCTACTAAAAATTTCCGATCTTTTGATATAATAGATGTATTCATAGGTCATATAACAGCTCTAAAATTTTAGTTTTTATAGAAATTTTGATGCTTTTTAGCCCATTTTTGGAGTATTTTGCTAATAACTTAACCATTTCTTAACCGATTTGGCAGATTTATATACCCACGTTTTAAGGAAGAAAAAACCATTTACTTAGATTATAAAACTTGGACTCGGGAAGACCTATTGTTCCCGAAAATGGGTATGTTTAAAAAAAATAATTTTATTTTGGGCATTACTCTTCCATTTTTGGGAGAAAGGTTTCAGGGTTTTCGGGAAATATATGCTGCTAAAAATTTCTGACATTTTGGTATATAAAACGTGTTCATATGTCATACTAGAGCCCTAAAATTTAAAATTTTGAGTATTTTCAATAATGTCTTTGTACGGGAGGTACCACGCCCACTTTCCCAATCGCGCCCATATTTTGTGGGATACTGTGTATTGATAACCTATATGTTTGTACCTAATTTGGGAACTTTAGCTCGTTTCGTTCTCCAGATATACAGAAATACATAACGTCTTTGTATAGGCAGTGCCACACCCACTTATCCAATCCCGCCCATTTTTTTAGAGAGTTGGTGTATTGGCAAGCAAGATGTTTGTACCAAATTTCAAAGCCGTAGCTCTTGCCGTTCTCGAGATATGCAGAAAAAAGAATTTAAAAAACAACAACAACATGGGATTTATGGGAAAAATTAGAGGTAGTCGTGGTTTTTTGCTCATATCTCAGCCATTTATGGACCGATCTTCCTGAATTTCAATAGCAAACAAATCCGGACTATATGTGACATAAATGTATAACACCCTAGCCTTCATCATATCTGAAGTCTTCGGAAAACCCATTTCAACGGACGGACAGACGGACAGACGGACAACCGGATTTGAGCTTCCCTTCTCATAAGAAGCCAGAATATATATACTTTGTATGGTCTTAAATCAATATTGTAGAAATTACAAACGGAATGACAAAATTATATATACCCTTTTACCTTCGGTGAAGGGTATAAAAAGTATTTCAGTAATTTGGTCATAACTCGGGCATTTTCCAATCGATTTGATAGATTTATATACCGACGTCTTTGGGAAGAAATTTACCATTTACATTGGTAATAAAACTTGGACTCGAAAAGGTCTACGGTTCCCATTTCAACGGACGGACAGACGGACAGACGGACAGACGGACAGACGGACAACCGGATTTGAGCTTCCCTTCTCATAAGAAGCCAGAATATATATACTTTGTATGGTCTTAAATCAATATTGTAGAAATTACAAACGGAATGACAAAATTATATATACCCTTTTACCTTCGGTGAAGGGTATAAAAAGTATTTCAGTAATTTGGTCATAACTCGGGCATTTTCCAATCGATTTGATAGATTTATATACCGACGTCTTTGGGAAGAAATTTACCATTTACATTGGTAATAAAACTTGGACTCGAAAAGGTCTACGGTTCCCGAAAATAGGTATTTTTCTTAAAAAAATAATATTTTGGTAATAACTTTTTTGTATCTGAACCGATTTTTCCGAGTGTTTCAGCAAATATGTTCTACTAAAAATTTCCGATCTTTTGATATAATAGATGTATTCATAGGTCATATAACAGCTCTAAAATTTTAGTTTTTATAGAAATTTTGATGCTTTTTAGCCCATTTTTGGAGTATTTTGCTTATAACTTAACCATTTCTTAACCGATTTGGCAGATTTATATACCCACGTTTTAAGGAAGAAAAAACCATTTACTTAGATTATAAAACTTGGACTCGCGAAGACCTATTGTTCCCGAAAATGGGTATGTTTAAAAAAAAATTTTATTTTGGGCATTACTCTTCCATTTTTGGGAGAAAGGTTTCAGGGTTTTCGGGAAATATATGCTGCTAAAAATTTCTGACATTTTGGTATATAAAACGTGTTCATATGTCATACTAGAGCCCTAAAATTTAAAATTTTGAGTATTTTCAATAATGTCTTTGTACGGGAGGTACCACGCCCACTTTCCCAATCGCGCCTATATTTTGTGGGATACTGTGTATTGATAACCGATATGTTTGTACCTAATTTGGGAACTTTAGCTCGTTTCGTTCTCCAGATATACAGAAATACATAACGTCTTTGTATAGGAAGTGCCACACCCACTTATCCAATCCCGCCCATTTTTTTAGAGAGTTGGTGTATTGGCAAGCAAGATGTTTGTACCAAATTTCAAAGCCGTAGCTCTTGCCGTTCTCGAGATATGCAGAAAAAAGAATTTAAAAAACAACAACAACATGGGATTTATGGGAAAAATTAGAGGTAGTCGTGGTTTTTTGCTCATATCTCAGCCATTTATGGACCGATCTTCCTGAATTTCAATAGCAAACAAATCCGGACTATATGTGACATAAATGTATAACACCCTAGCCTTCATCATATCTGGGGTCTTCGGAAAACCCATTTCAACGGACGGACAGACGGACAGACGGACAACCGGATTTGAGCTTCCCTTCTCATAAGAAGCCAGAATATATATACTTTGTATGGTCTTAAATCAATATTGTAGAAATTACAAACGGAATGACAAAATTATATATACCCTTTTACCTTCGGTGAAGGGTATAAAAAGTATTTCAGTAATTTGGTCATAACTCGGGCATTTTCCAATCGATTTGATAGATTTATATACCGACGTCTTTGGGAAGAAATTTACCATTTACATTGGTAATAAAACTTGGACTCGAAAACGTCTACGGTTCCCGAAAATAGGTATTTTTCTTAAAAAAATAATATTTTGGTAATAACTTTTTTGTATCTGAACCGATTTTTCCGAGTGTTTCAGCAAATATGTTCTACTAAAAATTTCCGATCTTTTGATATAATAGATGTATTCATAGGTCATATAACAGCTCTAAAATTTTAGTTTTTATAGAAATTTTGATGCTTTTTAGCCCATTTTTGGAGTATTTTGCTAATAACTTAACCATTTCTTAACCGATTTGGCAGATTTATATACCCACGTTTTAAGGAAGAAAAAACCATTTACTTAGATTATAAAACTTGGACTCGGGAAGACCTATTGTTCCCGAAAATGGGTATGTTTAAAAAAAATAATTTTATTTTGGGCATTACTCTTCCATTTTTGGGAGAAAGGTTTCAGGGTTTTCGGGAAATATATGCTGCTAAAAATTTCTGACATTTTGGTATATAAAACGTGTTCATATGTCATACTAGAGCCCTAAAATTTAAAATTTTGAGTATTTTCAATAATGTCTTTGTACGGGAGGTACCACGCCCACTTTCCCAATCGCGCCCATATTTTGTGGGATACTGTGTATTGATAACCTATATGTTTGTACCTAATTTGGGAACTTTAGCTCGTTTCGTTCTCCAGATATACAGAAATACATAACGTCTTTGTATAGGCAGTGCCACACCCACTTATCCAATCCCGCCCATTTTTTTAGAGAGTTGGTGTATTGGCAAGCAAGATGTTTGTACCAAATTTCAAAGCCGTAGCTCTTGCCGTTCTCGAGATATGCAGAAAAAAGAATTTAAAAAACAACAACAACATGGGATTTATGGGAAAAATTAGAGGTAGTCGTGGTTTTTTGCTCATATCTCAGCCATTTATGGACCGATCTTCCTGAATTTCAATAGCAAACAAATCCGGACTATATGTGACATAAATGTATAACACCCTAGCCTTCATCATATCTGAAGTCTTCGGAAAACCCATTTCAACGGACGGACAGACGGACAACCGGATTTGAGCTTCCCTTCTCATAAGAAGCCAGAATATATATACTTTGTATGGTCTTAAATCAATATTGTAGAAATTACAAACGGAATGACAAAATTATATATACCCTTTTACCTTCGGTGAAGGGTATAAAAAGTATTTCAGTAATTTGGTCATAACTCGGGCATTTTCCAATCGATTTGATAGATTTATATACCGACGTCTTTGGGAAGAAATTTACCATTTACATTGGTAATAAAACTTGGACTCGAAAAGGTCTACGGTTCCCATTTCAACGGACGGACAGACGGACAGACGGACAGACGGACAGACGGACAGACGGACAACCGGATTTGAGCTTCCCTTCTCATAAGAAGCCAGAATATATATACTTTGTATGGTCTTAAATCAATATTGTAGAAATTACAAACGGAATGACAAAATTATATATACCCTTTTACCTTCGGTGAAGGGTATAAAAAGTATTTCAGTAATTTGGTCATAACTCGGGCATTTTCCAATCGATTTGATAGATTTATATACCGACGTCTTTGGGAAGAAATTTACCATTTACATTGGTAATAAAACTTGGACTCGAAAAGGTCTACGGTTCCCGAAAATAGGTATTTTTCTTAAAAAAATAATATTTTGGTAATAACTTTTTTGTATCTGAACCGATTTTTCCGAGTGTTTCAGCAAATATGTTCTACTAAAAATTTCCGATCTTTTGATATAATAGATGTATTCATAGGTCATATAACAGCTCTAAAATTTTAGTTTTTATAGAAATTTTGATGCTTTTTAGCCCATTTTTGGAGTATTTTGCTTATAACTTAACCATTTCTTAACCGATTTGGCAGATTTATATACCCACGTTTTAAGGAAGAAAAAACCATTTACTTAGATTATAAAACTTGGACTCGCGAAGACCTATTGTTCCCGAAAATGGGTATGTTTAAAAAAAAATTTTATTTTGGGCATTACTCTTCCATTTTTGGGAGAAAGGTTTCAGGGTTTTCGGGAAATATATGCTGCTAAAAATTTCTGACATTTTGGTATATAAAACGTGTTCATATGTCATACTAGAGCCCTAAAATTTAAAATTTTGAGTATTTTCAATAATGTCTTTGTACGGGAGGTACCACGCCCACTTTCCCAATCGCGCCTATATTTTGTGGGATACTGTGTATTGATAACCGATATGTTTGTACCTAATTTGGGAACTTTAGCTCGTTTCGTTCTCCAGATATACAGAAATACATAACGTCTTTGTATAGGAAGTGCCACACCCACTTATCCAATCCCGCCCATTTTTTTAGAGAGTTGGTGTATTGGCAAGCAAGATGTTTGTACCAAATTTCAAAGCCGTAGCTCTTGCCGTTCTCGAGATATGCAGAAAAAAGAATTTAAAAAACAACAACAGCATGGGATTTATGGGAAAAATTAGAGGTAGTCGTGGTTTTTTGCTCATATCTCAGCCATTTATGGACCGATCTTCCTGAATTTCAATAGCAAACAAATCCGGACTATATGTGACATAAATGTATAACACCCTAGCCTTCATCATATCTGGGGTCTTCGGAAAACCCATTTCAACGGACGGACAGACGGACAGACGGACAACCGGATTTGAGCTTCCCTTCTCATAAGAAGCCAGAATATATATACTTTGTATGGTCTTAAATCAATATTGTAGAAATTACAAACGGAATGACAAAATTATATATACCCTTTTACCTTCGGTGAAGGGTATAACAAGTAAGAGTGCTATATTCGGCTATGCCGAATCTTATATACCCTTCACCATGGTGCGATAAGAACAAAAGGATATTTATATAAATATACATACATATGTAATATATCTGTGGCATTAAATAATAATGGCTTAAGTCGAAATTTCTTGCTTTGAGATATTAAGGGTTTTGTCTAAAATAAATTGTTTGGTTTTTATATAAAATTATTAGCCACAGAAAAGAAATGCGCATTTATATAGTACAAAACTGTAAATTTTATAAAAAAAAAGAGCGTTTTTTAAAGCATATAAAAGTAAAAAAAAAAAATAGCAAAAAATTATATATTTTTTATTTAATTAAAAATAATTTATAAATACCAAGAGAAAAAAAAATTAATCGAATGGGATTTGAACCCGCCAACACCCAGAAGTTTACTTGTGACATAACTGCTAGACCACTCGACCACCGGTACACATGCGAAATTAACGTTTATATAAGTAAATAGGCCGTGTGTAAGTTTTTTTTTTATAAACAAATATGTTTGTGTGAGTTTGTTGTTTGAGTATGAAAGGTGAATATGCGATATATGGTCTTAAATCAATATTGTAGAAATTACAAACGGAATGACAAAATTATATATACCCTTTTACCTTCGGTGAAGGGTATAACAAGTAAGAGTGCTATATTCGGCTATGCCGAATCTTATATACCCTTCACCATGGTGCGATAAGAACAAAAGGATATTTATATAAATTATACATACATATGTAATATATCTGTGGCATTAAATAATAATGGCTTAAGTCGAAATTCTTGCTTTGAGATATTAAGGGTTTTGTCTAAAATAAATTGTTTGGTTTTTATATAAAATTATTAGCCACAGAAAAGAAATGCGCATTTATATAGTACAAAACTGTAAATTTTATAAAAAAAAAGAGCGTTTTTTAAAGCATATAAAAGTAAAAAAAAAAAATAGCAAAAAATTATATATTTTTTATTTAATTAAAAATAATTTATAAATACCAAGAGAAAAAAAAATTAATCGAATGGGATTTGAACCCGCCAACACCCAGAAGTTTACTTGTGACATAACTGCTAGACCACTCGACCACCGGTACGCATGCGAAATTAACGTTTATATAAGTAAATAGGCCGTGTGTAAAGTTTTTTTTTATAAACAAATATGTTTGTGTGAGTTTGTTGTTTGAGTATGAAAGGTGAATATGCGAAAAAGGGAAACACACCACCACCACTGTCGTGTTGCCATACAGTAGATCTATTGGTTTTTGGAAGTTTTTAAGATGCAAAAATTCCCAATCTCTATTTGTTGAAATTATTTCCTTAAATAGATCAAAGTTTAAAAGCAGAGTGATAACGGAAGTCATGCTGGACATGATGCTGGTGCCTGTAATAAAGAAAAAAGAAGGGGGGGGGGGGGGGGGGGACGCAAATAAAACAACTTAATTATATAAAAAAAAAAGTAAATATTGGTATTTCAGTAATTTGGTCATAACTCGGGCATTTTCCAATCGATTTGATAGATTTATATACCGACGTCTTTGGGAAGAAATTTACCATTTACATTGGTAATAAAACTTGGACTCGAAAAGGTCTACGGTTCCCGAAAATATTATTTTTCTTAAAAAAATAATATTTTGGTAATAACTTTTTTGTATCTGAACCGATTTTTCCGAGTGTTTCAGCAAATATGTTCTACTAAAAATTTCCGATCTTTTGATATAATAGATGTATTCATAGGTCATATAACAGCACTAAAATTTTAGTTTTTATAGAAATTTTGATGCTTTTTAGCCCATTTTTGGAGTATTTTGCTAATAACTTAACCATTTCTTAACCGATTTGGCAGATTTATATACCCACGTTTTAAGGAAGAAAAAACCATTTACTTAGATTATAAAACTTGGACTCGGAAAGACCTATTGTTCCCGAAAATGGGTATGTTTAAAAAAAATAATTTTATTTTGGGCATTACTCTTCCATTTTTGGGGAGAGAAAGATTTCAGGGTTTTCGGGGAAATATATGCTGCTAAAAATTTCTGACATTTTGGTATATAAAACGTGTTCATATGTCATACTAGAGCCCTAAAATTTAAAATTTTGAGTATTTTCAATAATGTCTTTGTACGGGAGGTACCACGCCCACTTTCCCAATCGCGCCCATATTTTGTGGGATACTGTGTATTGATAACCTATATGTTTGTAGCTAATTTGGGAACTTTAGCTCGTTTCGTTCTCCAGATATTCAGAAATACATAACGTCTTTGTATAGGAAGTGCCACACCCACTTATCCAATCCCGCCCATTTTTTTATAGAGTTGGTGTATTGGCAAGCAAGATGTTTGTACCAAATTTCAAAGCCGTAGCTCTTGCCGTTCTCGAGATATGCAGAAAAAAGAATTTAAAAAACAACAACAACATGGGATTTATGGGAAAAATTAGAGGTAGTCGTGGTTTTTTGCTCATATCTCAGCCATTTATGGACCGATCTTCCTGAATTTCAATAGCAAACAAATCCGGGCTATATGTGACATAAATGTATAACACCCTAGCCTTCATCATATCTGGGGTCTTCGGAAAACCCATTTCAACGGACGGACAGACGGACAGACGGACAACCGGATTTGAGCTTCCCTTCTCATAAGAAGCCAGAATATATATACTTTGTATGGTCTTAAATCAATATTGTAGAAAATTACAAACGGAATGACAAAATTATATATACCCTTTTACCTTCGGTGAAGGGTATAAAAAGTATTTCAGTAATTTGGTCATAACTCGGGCATTTTCCAATCGATTTGATAGATTATATACCGACGTCTTTGGGAAGAAATTTACCATTTACATTGGTAATAAAACTTGGACTCGAAAACGTCTACGGTTCCCGAAAATAGGTATTTTTCTTAAAAAAATAATATTTTTGTAATAACTTTTTTGTATCTGAACCGATTTTTCCGAGTGTTTCAGCAAATATGTTCTACTAAAAATTTCCGATCTTTTGATATAATAGATGTATTCATAGGTCATATAACAGCTCTAAAATTTTAGTTTTTATAGAAATTTTGATGCTTTTTAGCCCATTTTTGGAGTATTTTGCTAATAACTTAACCATTTCTTAACCGATTTGGCAGATTTATATACCCACGTTTTAAGGAAGAAAAAACCATTTACTTAGATTATAAAACTTGGACTCGGGAAGACCTATTGTTCCCGAAAATGGGTATGTTTAAAAAAAATAATTTTATTTTGGGCATTACTCTTCCATTTTTGGGAGAAAGGTTTCAGGGTTTTCGGGAAATATATGCTGCTAAAAATTTCTGACATTTTGGTATATAAAACGTGTTCATATGTCATACTAGAGCCCTAAAATTTAAAATTTTGAGTATTTTCAATAATGTCTTTGTACGGGAGGTACCACGCCCACTTTCCCAATCGCGCCCATATTTTGTGGGATACTGTGTATTGATAAACTATATGTTTGTACCTAATTTGGGAACTTTAGCTCGTTTCGTTCTCCAGATATTCAGAAATACATAACGTCTTTGTATAGGAAGTGCCACACCCACTTATCCAATCCCGCCCATTTTTTTATAGAGTTGGTGTATTGGCAAGCAAGATGTTTGTACCAAATTTCAAAGCCGTAGCTCTTGCCGTTCTCGAGATATGCAGAAAAAAGGATTTAAAAAACAACAACAACATGGGATTTATGGGAAAAATTAGAGGTAGTCGTGGTTTTTTGCTCATATCTCAGCCATTTATGGACCGATCTTCCTGAATTTCAATAGCAAACAAGTCCGGACTATATGTGACATAAATGTATAACACCCTAGCCTTCATCATATCTGGGGTCTTCGGAAAACCCATTTCAACGGACGGACAGACGGACAGACGGACAACCGGATTTGAGCTTCCCTTCTCATAAGAAGCCAGAATATATATACTTTGTATGGTCTTAAATCAATATTGTAGAAATTACAAACGGAATGACAAAATTATATATACCCTTTTACCTTCGGTGAAGGGTATAAAAAGTATTTCAGTAATTTGGTCATAACTCGGGCATTTTCCAATCGATTTGATAGATTTATATACCGACGTCTTTGGGAAGAAATTTACCATTTACATTGGTAATAAAACTTGGACTCGAAAAGGTCTACGGTTCCCGAAAATAGGTATTTTTCTTAAAAAAATAATATTTTGGTAATCACTTTTTTGTAGCTGAACCGATTTTTCCGAGTGTTTCAGCAAATATGTTCTACTAAAAATTTCCGATCTTTTGATATAATAGATGTATTCATAGGTCATATAACAGCTCTAAAATTTTAGTTTTTATAGAAATTTTGATGCTTTTTAGCCCATTTTTGGAGTATTTTGCTAATAACTTAACCATTTCTTAACCGATTTGGCAGATTTATATACCCACGTTTTAAGGAAGAAAAAACCATTTACTTAGATTATAAAACTTGGACTCGGGAAGACCTATTGTTCCCGAAAATGGGTATGTTTAAAAAAAATAATTTTATTTTGGGCATTACTCTTCCATTTTTGGGAGAAAGGTTTCAGGGTTTTCGGGAAATATATGCTGCTAAAAATTTCTGACATTTTGGTATATAAAACGTGTTCATATGTCATACTAGAGCCCTAAAATTTAAAATTTTGAGTATTTTCAATAATGTCTTTGTACGGGAGGTACCACGCCCACTTTCCCAATCGCGCCCATATTTTGTGGGATACTGTGTATTGATAACCTATATGTTTGTACCTAATTTGGGAACTTTAGCTCGTTTCGTTCTCCAGATATACAGAAATACATAACGTCTTTGTATAGGAAGTGCCACACCCACTTATCCAATCCCGCCCATTTTTTTAGAGAGTTGGTGTATTGGCAAGCAAGATGTTTGTACCAAATTTCAAAGCCGTAGCTCTTGCCGTTCTCGAGATATGCAGAAAAAAGAATTTAAAAAACAACAACAACATGGGATTTATGGGAAAAATTAGAGGTAGTCGTGGTTTTTTGCTCATATCTCAGCCATTTATGGACCGATCTTCCTGAATTTCAATAGCAAACAAATCCGGACTATATGTGACATAAATGTATAACACCCTAGCCTTCATCATATCTGAAGTCTTCGGAAAACCCATTTCAACGGACGGACAGACGGACAGACGGACGGTAATAAAACTTGGACTCGAAAAGGTCCGATCTTTTGATATAATAGATGTATTCATAGGTCATATAACAGCTCTAAAATTTTAGTTTTTATAGAAATTTTGATGCTTTTTAGCCCATTTTTGGAGTATTTTGCTTATAACTTAACCATTTCTTAACCGATTTGGCAGATTTATATACCCACGTTTTAAGGAAGAAAAAACCATTTACTTAGATTATAAAACTTGGACTCGGGAAGACCTATTGTTCCCGAAAATGGGTATGTTTAAAAAAAAAATTTTATTTTGGGCATTACTCTTCCATTTTTGGGAGAAAGGTTTCAGGGTTTTCGGGAAATATATGCTGCTAAAAATTTCTGACATTTTGGTATATAAAACGTTTATATATGTCATACTAGAGCCCTAAAATTTAAAATTTTTAGTATTTTCAATAATGTCTTTGTACGGGAGGTACCACGCCCACTTTCCCAATCGCGCCTATATTTTGTGGGATACTGTGTATTGATAACCGATATGTTTGTACCTAATTTGGGAACTTTAGCTCGTTTCGTTCTCCAGATATACAGAAATACATAACGTCTTTGTATAGGAAGTGCCACACCCACTTATCCAATCCCGCCCATTTTTTTAGAGAGTTGGTGTATTGGCAAGCAAGATGTTTGTACCAAATTTCAAAGCCGTAGCTCTTGCCGTTCTCGAGATATGCAGAAAAAAGAATTTAAAAAACAACAACAACATGGGATTTATGGGAAAAATTAGAGGTAGTCGTGGTTTTTTGCTCATATCTCAGCCATTTATGGACCGGTCTTCCTGAATTTTTTTATAACACCCTAGCCTTCATCATATCTGGGGTCTTCGGAAAACCCATTTCAACGGACGGACAGACGGACAGAGGGACAGACGGACAACCGGATTTGAGCTTCCCTTCTCATAAGAAGCCAGAATATATATACTTTGTATGGTCTTAAATCAATATTGTAGAAATTACAAACGGAATGACAAAATTATATATACCCTTTTACCTTCGGTGAAGGGTATAAAAAGTATTTCAGTAATTTGGTCATAACTCGGGCATTTTCCAATCGATTTGATAGATTTATATACCGACGTCTTTGGGAAGAAATTTACCATTTACATTGGTAATAAAACTTGGACTCGAAAAGGTCTACGGTTCCCGAAAATAGGTATTTTTCTTAAAAAAATAATATTTTGGTAATAACTTTTTTGTATCTGAACCGATTTTTCCGAGTGTTTCAGCAAATATGTTCTACTAAAAATTTCCGATCTTTTGATATAATAGATGTATTCATAGGTCATATAACAGCTCTAAAATTTTAGTTTTTATAGAAATTTTGATGCTTTTTAGCCCATTTTTGGAGTATTTTGCTAATAACTTAACCATTTCTTAACCGATTTGGCAGATTTATATACCCACGTTTTAAGGAAGAAAAAAACCATTTACTTAGATTATAAAACTTGGACTCGGGAAGACCTATTGTTCCCGAAAATGGGTATGTTTAAAAAAAAAAATTTTATTTTGGGCATTACTCTTCCATTTTTGGGAGAAAGGTTTCAGGGTTTTCGGGAAATATATGCTGCTAAAAATTTCTGACATTTTGGTATATAAAACGTGTTCATATGTCATACTAGAGCCCTAAAATTTAAAATTTTGAGTATTTTCAATAATGTCTTTGTACGGGAGGTACCACGCCCACTTTCCCAATCGCGCCCATATTTTGTGGGATACTGTGTATTGATAACCTATATGTTTGTACCTAATTTGGGAACTTTAGCTCGTTTCGTTCTCCAGATATTCAGAAATACATAACGTCTTTGTATAGGAAGTGCCACACCCACTTATCCAATCCCGCCCATTTTTTTATAGAGTTGGTGTATTGGCAAGCAAGATGTTTGTACCAAATTTCAAAGCCGTAGCTCTTGCCGTTCTCGAGATATGCAGAAAAAAGAATTTAAAAAACAACAACAACATGGGATTTATGGGAAAAATTAGAGGTAGTCGTGGTTTTTTGCTCATATCTCAGCCATTTATGGACCGATCTTCCTGAATTTCAATAGCAAACAAATCCGGACTATATGTGACATAAATGTATAACACCCTAGCCTTCATCATATCTGGGGTCTTCGGAAAACCCATTTCAACGGACGGACAGACGGACAGACGGACAACCGGATTTGAGCTTCCCTTCTCATAAGAAGCCAGAATATATATACTTTGTATGGTCTTAAATCAATATTGTAGAAATTACAAACGGAATGACAAAATTATATATACCCTTTTACCTTCGGTGAAGGGTATAAAAAGTATTTCAGTAATTTGGTCATAACTCGGGCATTTTCCAATCGATTTGATAGATTTATATACCGACGTCTTTGGGAAGAAATTTACCATTTACATTGGTAATAAAACTTGGACTCGAAAAGGTCTACGGTTCCCGAAAATAGGTATTTTTCTTAAAAAAATAATATTTTGGTAATAACTTTTTTGTATCTGAACCGATTTTTCCGAGTGTTTCAGCAAATATGTTCTACTAAAAATTTCCGATCTTTTGATATAATAGATGTATTCATAGGTCATATAACAGCACTAAAATTTTAGTTTTTATAGAAATTTTGATGCTTTTTAGCCCATTTTTGGAGTATTTTGCTAATAACTTAACCATTTCTTAACCGATTTGGCAGATTTATATACCCACGTTTTAAGGAAGAAAAAACCATTTACTTAGATTATAAAACTTGGACTCGGAAAGACCTATTGTTCCCGAAAATGGGTATGTTTAAAAAAAATAATTTTATTTTGGGCATTACTCTTCCATTTTTGGGAGAAAGATTTCAGGGTTTTCGGGAAATATATGCTGCTAAAAATTTCTGACATTTTGGTATATAAAACGTGTTCATATGTCATACTAGAGCCCTAAAATTTAAAATTTTGAGTATTTTCAATAATGTCTTTGTACGGGAGGTACCACGCCCACTTTCCCAATCGCGCCCATATTTTGTGGGATACTGTGTATTGATAACCTATATGTTTGTAGCTAATTTGGGAACTTTAGCTCGTTTCGTTCTCCAGATATTCAGAAATACATAACGTCTTTGTATAGGAAGTGCCACACCCACTTATCCAATCCCGCCCATTTTTTTATAGAGTTGGTGTATTGGCAAGCAAGATGTTTGTACCAAATTTCAAAGCCGTAGCTCTTGCCGTTCTCGAGATATGCAGAAAAAAGAATTTAAAAAACAACAACAACATGGGATTTATGGGAAAAATTAGAGGTAGTCGTGGTTTTTTGCTCATATCTCAGCCATTTATGGACCGATCTTCCTGAATTTCAATAGCAAACAAATCCGGACTATATGTGACATAAATGTATAACACCCTAGCCTTCATCATATCTGGGGTCTTCGGAAAACCCATTTCAACGGACGGACAGACGGACAGACGGACAACCGGATTTGAGCTTCCCTTCTCATAAGAAGCCAGAATATATATACTTTGTATGGTCTTAAATCAATATTGTAGAAATTACAAACGGAATGACAAAATTATATATACCCTTTTACCTTCGGTGAAGGGTATAAAAAGTATTTCAGTAATTTGGTCATAACTCGGGCATTTTCCAATCGATTTGATAGATTTATATACCGACGTCTTTGGGAAGAAATTTACCATTTACATTGGTAATAAAACTTGGACTCGAAAACGTCTACGGTTCCCGAAAATAGGTATTTTTCTTAAAAAAATAATATTTTTGTAATAACTTTTTTGTATCTGAACCGATTTTTCCGAGTGTTTCAGCAAATATGTTCTACTAAAAATTTCCGATCTTTTGATATAATAGATGTATTCATAGGTCATATAACAGCTCTAAAATTTTAGTTTTTATAGAAATTTTGATGCTTTTTAGCCCATTTTTGGAGTATTTTGCTAATAACTTAACCATTTCTTAACCGATTTGGCAGATTTATATACCCACGTTTTAAGGAAGAAAAAACCATTTACTTAGATTATAAAACTTGGACTCGGGAAGACCTATTGTTCCCGAAAATGGGTATGTTTAAAAAAAATAATTTTATTTTGGGCATTACTCTTCCATTTTTGGGAGAAAGGTTTCAGGGTTTTCGGGAAATATATGCTGCTAAAAATTTCTGACATTTTGGTATATAAAACGTGTTCATATGTCATACTAGAGCCCTAAAATTTAAAATTTTGAGTATTTTCAATAATGTCTTTGTACGGGAGGTACCACGCCCACTTTCCCAATCGCGCCCATATTTTGTGGGATACTGTGTATTGATAAACTATATGTTTGTACCTAATTTGGGAACTTTAGCTCGTTTCGTTCTCCAGATATTCAGAAATACATAACGTCTTTGTATAGGAAGTGCCACACCCACTTATCCAATCCCGCCCATTTTTTTATAGAGTTGGTGTATTGGCAAGCAAGATGTTTGTACCAAATTTCAAAGCCGTAGCTCTTGCCGTTCTCGAGATATGCAGAAAAAAGGATTTAAAAAACAACAACAACATGGGATTTATGGGAAAAATTAGAGGTAGTCGTGGTTTTTTGCTCATATCTCAGCCATTTATGGACCGATCTTCCTGAATTTCAATAGCAAACAAGTCCGGACTATATGTGACATAAATGTATAACACCCTAGCCTTCATCATATCTGGGGTCTTCGGAAAACCCATTTCAACGGACGGACAGACGGACAGACGGACAACCGGATTTGAGCTTCCCTTCTCATAAGAAGCCAGAATATATATACTTTGTATGGTCTTAAATCAATATTGTAGAAATTACAAACGGAATGACAAAATTATATATACCCTTTTACCTTCGGTGAAGGGTATAAAAAGTATTTCAGTAGTTTGGTCATAACTCGGGCATTTTCCAATCGATTTGATAGATTTATATACCGACGTCTTTGGGAAGAAATTTACCATTTACATTGGTAATAAAACTTGGACTCGAAAAGGTCTACGGTTCCCGAAAATAGGTATTTTTCTTAAAAAAATAATATTTTGGTAATCACTTTTTTGTAGCTGAACCGATTTTTCCGAGTGTTTCAGCAAATATGTTCTACTAAAAATTTCCGATCTTTTGATATAATAGATGTATTCATAGGTCATATAACAGCTCTAAAATTTTAGTTTTTATAGAAATTTTGATGCTTTTTAGCCCATTTTTGGAGTATTTTGCTAATAACTTAACCATTTCTTAACCGATTTGGCAGATTTATATACCCACGTTTTAAGGAAGAAAAAACCATTTACTTAGATTATAAAACTTGGACTCGGGAAGACCTATTGTTCCCGAAAATGGGTATGTTTAAAAAAAATAATTTTATTTTGGGCATTACTCTTCCATTTTTGGGAGAAAGGTTTCAGGGTTTTCGGGAAATATATGCTGCTAAAAATTTCTGACATTTTGGTATATAAAACGTGTTCATATGTCATACTAGAGCCCTAAAATTTAAAATTTTGAGTATTTTCAATAATGTCTTTGTACGGGAGGTACCACGCCCACTTTCCCAATCGCGCCCATATTTTGTGGGATACTGTGTATTGATAACCTATATGTTTGTACCTAATTTGGGAACTTTAGCTCGTTTCGTTCTCCAGATATACAGAAATACATAACGTCTTTGTATAGGAAGTGCCACACCCACTTATCCAATCCCGCCCATTTTTTTAGAGAGTTGGTGTATTGGCAAGCAAGATGTTTGTACCAAATTTCAAAGCCGTAGCTCTTGCCGTTCTCGAGATATGCAGAAAAAAGAATTTAAAAAACAACAACAACATGGGATTTATGGGAAAAATTAGAGGTAGTCGTGGTTTTTTGCTCATATCTCAGCCATTTATGGACCGATCTTCCTGAATTTCAATAGCAAACAAATCCGGACTATATGTGACATAAATGTATAACACCCTAGCCTTCATCATATCTGAAGTCTTCGGAAAACCCATTTCAACGGACGGACAGACGGACAGACGGACGGTAATAAAACTTGGACTCGAAAAGGTCCGATCTTTTGATATAATAGATGTATTCATAGGTCATATAACAGCTCTAAAATTTTAGTTTTTATAGAAATTTTGATGCTTTTTAGCCCATTTTTGGAGTATTTCGCTAATAACTTAACCATTTCTTAACCGATTTGGCAGATTTATATACCCACGTTTTAAGGAAGAAAAAACCATTTACTTAGATTATAAAACTTGGACTCGGGAAGACCTATTGTTCCCGAAAATGGGTATGTTTAAAAAAAATAATTTTATTTTGGGCATTACTCTTCCATTTTTGGGAGAAAGGTTTCAGGGTTTTCGGGAAATATATGCTGCTAAAAATTTCTGACATTTTGGTATATAAAACGTGTTCATATGTCATACTAGAGCCCTAAAATTTAAAATTTTGAGTATTTTCAATAATGTCTTTGTACGGGAGGTACCACGCCCACTTTCCCAATCGCGCCCATATTTTGTGGGATACTGTGTATTGATAACCTATATGTTTGTACCTAATTTGGGAACTTTAGCTCGTTTCGTTCTCCAGATATACAGAAATACATAACGTCTTTGTATAGGAAGTGCCACACCCACTTATCCAATCCCGCCCATTTTTTTAGAGAGTTGGTGTATTGGCAAGCAAGATGTTTGTACCAAATTTCAAAGCCGTAGCTCTTGCCGTTCTCGAGATATGCAGAAAAAAGAATTTAAAAAACAACAACAACATGGGATTTATGGGAAAAATTAGAGGTAGTCGTGGTTTTTTGCTCATATCTCAGCCATTTATGGACCGATCTTCCTGAATTTCAATAGCAAACAAATCCGGACTATATGTGACATAAATGTATAACACCCTAGCCTTCATCATATCTGAAGTCTTCGGAAAACCCATTTCAACGGACGGACAGACGGACAGACGGACGGTAATAAAACTTGGACTCGAAAAGGTCCGATCTTTTGATATAATAGATGTATTCATAGGTCATATAACAGCTCTAAAATTTTAGTTTTTATAGAAATTTTGATGCTTTTTAGCCCATTTTTGGAGTATTTTGCTTATAACTTAACCATTTCTTAACCGATTTGGCAGATTTATATACCCACGTTTTAAGGAAGAAAAAACCATTTACTTAGATTATAAAACTTGGACTCGGGAAGACCTATTGTTCCCGAAAATGGGTATGTTTAAAAAAAAAATTTTATTTTGGGCATTACTCTTCCATTTTTGGGAGAAAGGTTTCAGGGTTTTCGGGAAATATATGCTGCTAAAAATTTCTGACATTTTGGTATATAAAACGTTTATATATGTCATACTAGAGCCCTAAAATTTAAAATTTTTAGTATTTTCAATAATGTCTTTGTACGGGAGGTACCACGCCCACTTTCCCAATCGCGCCTATATTTTGTGGGATACTGTGTATTGATAACCGATATGTTTGTACCTAATTTGGGAACTTTAGCTCGTTTCGTTCTCCAGATATACAGAAATACATAACGTCTTTGTATAGGAAGTGCCACACCCACTTATCCAATCCCGCCCATTTTTTTAGAGAGTTGGTGTATTGGCAAGCAAGATGTTTGTACCAAATTTCAAAGCCGTAGCTCTTGCCGTTCTCGAGATATGCAGAAAAAAGAATTTAAAAAACAACAACAACATGGGATTTATGGGAAAAATTAGAGGTAGTCGTGGTTTTTTGCTCATATCTCAGCCATTTATGGACCGGTCTTCCTGAATTTTTTTATAACACCCTAGCCTTCATCATATCTGGGGTCTTCGGAAAACCCATTTCAACGGACGGACAGACGGACAGAGGGACAGACGGACAACCGGATTTGAGCTTCCCTTCTCATAAGAAGCCAGAATATATATACTTTGTATGGTCTTAAATCAATATTGTAGAAATTACAAACGGAATGACAAAATTATATATACCCTTTTACCTTCGGTGAAGGGTATAAAAAGTATTTCAGTAATTTGGTCATAACTCGGGCATTTTCCAATCGATTTGATAGATTTATATACCGACGTCTTTGGGAAGAAATTTACCATTTACATTGGTAATAAAACTTGGACTCGAAAAGGTCTACGGTTCCCGAAAATAGGTATTTTTCTTAAAAAAATAATATTTTGGTAATAACTTTTTTGTATCTGAACCGATTTTTCCGAGTGTTTCAGCAAATATGTTCTACTAAAAATTTCCGATCTTTTGATATAATAGATGTATTCATAGGTCATATAACAGCACTAAAATTTTAGTTTTTATAGAAATTTTGATGCTTTTTAGCCCATTTTTGGAGTATTTTGCTAATAACTTAACCATTTCTTAACCGATTTGGCAGATTTATATACCCACGTTTTAAGGAAGAAAAAACCATTTACTTAGATTATAAAACTTGGACTCGGGAAGACCTATTGTTCCCGAAAATGGGTATGTTTAAAAAAAATAATTTTATTTTGGGCATTACTCTTCCATTTTTGGGAGAAAGATTTCAGGGTTTTCGGGAAATATATGCTGCTAAAAATTTCTGACATTTTGGTATATAAAACGTGTTCATATGTCATACTAGAGCCCTAAAATTTAAAATTTTGAGTATTTTCAATAATGTCTTTGTACGGGAGGTACCACGCCCACTTTCCCAATCGCGCCCATATTTTGTGGGATACTGTGTATTGATAACCTATATGTTTGTACCTAATTTGGGAACTTTAGCTCGTTTCGTTCTCCAGATATTCAGAAATACATAACGTCTTTGTATAGGAAGTGCCACACCCACTTATCCAATCCCGCCCATTTTTTTATAGAGTTGGTGTATTGGCAAGCAAGATGTTTGTACCAAATTTCAAAGCCGTAGCTCTTGCCGTTCTCGAGATATGCAGAAAAAAGAATTTAAAAAACAACAACAACATGGGATTTATGGGAAAAATTAGAGGTAGTCGTGGTTTTTTGCTCATATCTCAGCCATTTATGGACCGATCTTCCTGAATTTCAATAGCAAACAAATCCGGACTATATGTGACATAAATGTATAACACCCTAGCCTTCATCATATCTGGGGTCTTCGGAAAACCCATTTCAACGGACGGACAGACGGACAGACGGACAACCGGATTTGAGCTTCCCTTCTCATAAGAAGCCAGAATATATATACTTTGTATGGTCTTAAATCAATATTGTAGAAATTACAAACGGAATGACAAAATTATATATACCCTTTTACCTTCGGTGAAGGGTATAAAAAGTATTTCAGTAATTTGGTCATAACTCGGGCATTTTCCAATCGATTTGATAGATTTATATACCGACGTCTTTGGGAAGAAATTTACCATTTACATTGGTAATAAAACTTGGACTCGAAAAGGTCTACGGTTCCCGAAAATAGGTATTTTTCTTAAAAAAATAATATTTTGGTAATAACTTTTTTGTATCTGAACCGATTTTTCCGAGTGTTTCAGCAAATATGTTCTACTAAAAATTTCCGATCTTTTGATATAATAGATGTATTCATAGGTCATATAACAGCACTAAAATTTTAGTTTTTATAGAAATTTTGATGCTTTTTAGCCCATTTTTGGAGTATTTTGCTAATAACTTAACCATTTCTTAACCGATTTGGCAGATTTATATACCCACGTTTTAAGGAAGAAAAAACCATTTACTTAGATTATAAAACTTGGACTCGGGAAGACCTATTGTTCCCGAAAATGGGTATGTTTAAAAAAAATAATTTTATTTTGGGCATTACTCTTCCATTTTTGGGAGAAAGATTTCAGGGTTTTCGGGAAATATATGCTGCTAAAAATTTCTGACATTTTGGTATATAAAACGTGTTCATATGTCATACTAGAGCCCTAAAATTTAAAATTTTGAGTATTTTCAATAATGTCTTTGTACGGGAGGTACCACGCCCACTTTCCCAATCGCGCCCATATTTTGTGGGATACTGTGTATTGATAACCTATATGTTTGTACCTAATTTGGGAACTTTAGCTCGTTTCGTTCTCCAGATATTCAGAAATACATAACGTCTTTGTATAGGAAGTGCCACACCCACTTATCCAATCCCGCCCATTTTTTTATAGAGTTGGTGTATTGGCAAGCAAGATGTTTGTACCAAATTTCAAAGCCGTAGCTCTTGCCGTTCTCGAGATATGCAGAAAAAAGAATTTAAAAAACAACAACAACATGGGATTTATGGGAAAAATTAGAGGTAGTCGTGGTTTTTTGCTCATATCTCAGCCATTTATGGACCGATCTTCCTGAATTTCAATAGCAAACAAATCCGGACTATATGTGACATAAATGTATAACACCCTAGCCTTCATCATATCTGGGGTCTTCGGAAAACCCATTTCAACGGACGGACAGACGGACAGACGGACAACCGGATTTGAGCTTCCCTTCTCATAAGAAGCCAGAATATATATACTTTGTATGGTCTTAAATCAATATTGTAGAAATTACAAACGGAATGACAAAATTATATATACCCTTTTACCTTCGGTGAAGGGTATAAAAAGTATTTCAGTAATTTGGTCATAACTCGGGCATTTTCCAATCGATTTGATAGATTTATATACCGACGTCTTTGGGAAGAAATTTACCATTTACATTGGTAATAAAACTTGGACTCGAAAACGTCTACGGTTCCCGAAAATAGGTATTTTTCTTAAAAAAATAATATTTTTGTAATAACTTTTTTGTATCTGAACCGATTTTTCCGAGTGTTTCAGCAAATATGTTCTACTAAAAATTTCCGATCTTTTGATATAATAGATGTATTCATAGGTCATATAACAGCTCTAAAATTTTAGTTTTTATAGAAATTTTGATGCTTTTTAGCCCATTTTTGGAGTATTTTGCTAATAACTTAACCATTTCTTAACCGATTTGGCAGATTTATATACCCACGTTTTAAGGAAGAAAAAACCATTTACTTAGATTATAAAACTTGGACTCGGGAAGACCTATTGTTCCCGAAAATGGGTATGTTTAAAAAAAATAATTTTATTTTGGGCATTACTCTTCCATTTTTGGGAGAAAGGTTTCAGGGTTTTCGGGAAATATATGCTGCTAAAAATTTCTGACATTTTGGTATATAAAACGTGTTCATATGTCATACTAGAGCCCTAAAATTTAAAATTTTGAGTATTTTCAATAATGTCTTTGTACGGGAGGTACCACGCCCACTTTCCCAATCGCGCCCATATTTTGTGGGATACTGTGTATTGATAAACTATATGTTTGTACCTAATTTGGGAACTTTAGCTCGTTTCGTTCTCCAGATATTCAGAAATACATAACGTCTTTGTATAGGAAGTGCCACACCCACTTATCCAATCCCGCCCATTTTTTTATAGAGTTGGTGTATTGGCAAGCAAGATGTTTGTACCAAATTTCAAAGCCGTAGCTCTTGCCGTTCTCGAGATATGCAGAAAAAAGAATTTAAAAAACAACAACAACATGGGATTTATGGGAAAAATTAGAGGTAGTCGTGGTTTTTTGCTCATATCTCAGCCATTTATGGACCGATCTTCCTGAATTTCAATAGCAAACAAGTCCGGACTATATGTGACATAAATGTATAACACCCTAGCCTTCATCATATCTGGGGTCTTCGGAAAACCCATTTCAACGGACGGACAGACGGACAGACGGACAACCGGATTTGAGCTTCCCTTCTCATAAGAAGCCAGAATATATATACTTTGTATGGTCTTAAATCAATATTGTAGAAATTACAAACGGAATGACAAAATTATATATACCCTTTTACCTTCGGTGAAGGGTATAAAAAGTATTTCAGTAATTTGGTCATAACTCGGGCATTTTCCAATCGATTTGATAGATTTATATACCGACGTCTTTGGGAAGAAATTTACCATTTACATTGGTAATAAAACTTGGACTCGAAAAGGTCTACGGTTCCCGAAAATAGGTATTTTTCTTAAAAAAATAATATTTTGGTAATCACTTTTTTGTAGCTGAACCGATTTTTCCGAGTGTTTCAGCAAATATGTTCTACTAAAAATTTCCGATCTTTTGATATAATAGATGTATTCATAGGTCATATAACAGCTCTAAAATTTTAGTTTTTATAGAAATTTTGATGCTTTTTAGCCCATTTTTGGAGTATTTTGCTAATAACTTAACCATTTCTTAACCGATTTGGCAGATTTATATACCCACGTTTTAAGGAAGAAAAAACCATTTACTTAGATTATAAAACTTGGACTCGGGAAGACCTATTGTTCCCGAAAATGGGTATGTTTAAAAAAAATAATTTTATTTTGGGCATTACTCTTCCATTTTTGGGAGAAAGGTTTCAGGGTTTTCGGGAAATATATGCTGCTAAAAATTTCTGACATTTTGGTATATAAAACGTGTTCATATGTCATACTAGAGCCCTAAAATTTAAAATTTTGAGTATTTTCAATAATGTCTTTGTACGGGAGGTACCACGCCCACTTTCCCAATCGCGCCCATATTTTGTGGGATACTGTGTATTGATAACCTATATGTTTGTACCTAATTTGGGAACTTTAGCTCGTTTCGTTCTCCAGATATACAGAAATACATAACGTCTTTGTATAGGAAGTGCCACACCCACTTATCCAATCCCGCCCATTTTTTTAGAGAGTTGGTGTATTGGCAAGCAAGATGTTTGTACCAAATTTCAAAGCCGTAGCTCTTGCCGTTCTCGAGATATGCAGAAAAAAGAATTTAAAAAACAACAACAACATGGGATTTATGGGAAAAATTAGAGGTAGTCGTGGTTTTTTGCTCATATCTCAGCCATTTATGGACCGATCTTCCTGAATTTCAATAGCAAACAAATCCGGACTATATGTGACATAAATGTATAACACCCTAGCCTTCATCATATCTGAAGTCTTCGGAAAACCCATTTCAACGGACGGACAGACGGACAACCGGATTTGAGCTTCCCTTCTCATAAGAAGCCAGAATATATATACTTTGTATGGTCTTAAATCAATATTGTAGAAATTACAAACGGAATGACAAAATTATATATACCCTTTTACCTTCGGTGAAGGGTATAAAAAGTATTTCAGTAATTTGGTCATAACTCGGGCATTTTCCAATCGATTTGATAGATTTATATACCGACGTCTTTGGGAAGAAATTTACCATTTACATTGGTAATAAAACTTGGACTCGAAAAGGTCTACGGTTCCCGAAAATAGGTATTTTTCTTAAAAAAATAATATTTTGGTAATAACTTTTTTGTATCTGAACCGATTTTTCCGAGTGTTTCAGCAAATATGTTCTACTAATCTTTTGATATAATAGATGTATTCATAGGTCATATAACAGCACTAAAATTTTAGTTTTTATAGAAATTTTGATGCTTTTTAGCCCATTTTTGGAGTATTTTGCTAATAACTTAACCATTTCTTAACCGATTTGGC
The DNA here is from genome assembly GCA_943735925.1 of Pollenia amentaria. Lineage (NCBI taxonomy): Eukaryota > Metazoa > Arthropoda > Insecta > Diptera > Polleniidae > Pollenia > Pollenia amentaria. The sequence goes on from OX031011.1 coordinate 23,663,314, forward strand.
AGATTTATATACCCACGTTTTAAGGAAGAAAAAACCATTTACTTAGATTATAAAACTTGGACTCGGGAAGACCTATTGTTCCCGAAAATGGGTATGTTTAAAAAAAATAATTTTATTTTGGGCATTACTCTTCCATTTTTGGGAGAAAGGTTTCAGGGTTTTCGGGAAATATATGCTGCTAAAAATTTCTGACATTTTGGTATATAAAACGTGTTCATATGTCATACTAGAGCCCTAAAATTTAAAATTTTGAGTATTTTCAATAATGTCTTTGTACGGGAGGTACCACGCCCACTTTCCCAATCGCGCCCATATTTTGTGGGATACTGTGTATTGATAACCTATATGTTTGTACCTAATTTGGGAACTTTAGCTTGTTTCGTTCTCCAGATATTCAGAAATACATAACGTCTTTGTATAGGAAGTGCCACACCCACTTATCCAATCCCGCCCATTTTTTTATAGAGTTGGTGTATTGGCAAGCAAGATGTTTGTACCAAATTTCAAAGCCGTAGCTCTTGCCGTTCTCGAGATATGCAGAAAAAAGAATTTAAAAAACAACAACAACATGGGATTTATGGGAAAAATTAGAGGTAGTCGTGGTTTTTTGCTCATATCTCAGCCATTTATGGACCGATCTTCCTGAATTTCAATAGCAAACAAATCCGGACTATATGTGACATAAATGTATAACACCCTAGCCTTCATCATATCTGGGGTCTTCGGAAAACCCATTTCAACGGACGGACAGACGGACAGACGGACAACCGGATTTGAGCTTCCCTTCTCATAAGAAGCCAGAATATATATACTTTGTATGGTCTTAAATCAATATTGTAGAAATTACAAACGGAATGACAAAATTATATATACCCTTTTACCTTCGGTGAAGGGTATAAAAAGTATTTCAGTAATTTGGTCATAACTCGGGCATTTTCCAATCGATTTGATAGATTTATATACCGACGTCTTTGGGAAGAAATTTACCATTTACATTGGTAATAAAACTTGGACTCGAAAACGTCTACGGTTCCCGAAAATAGGTATTTTTCTTAAAAAAATAATATTTTTGTAATAACTTTTTGGTATCTGAACCGATTTTTCCGAGTGTTTCAGCAAATATGTTCTACTAAAAATTTCCGATCTTTTGATATAATAGATGTATTCATAGGTCATATAACAGCTCTAAAATTTTAGTTTTTATAGAAATTTTGATGCTTTTTAGCCCATTTTTGGAGTATTTTGCTAATAACTTAACCATTTCTTAACCGATTTGGCAGATTTATATACCCACGTTTTAAGGAAGAAAAAACCATTTACTTAGATTATAAAACTTGGACTCGGGAAGACCTATTGTTCCCGAAAATGGGTATGTTTAAAAAAAATAATTTTATTTTGGGCATTACTCTTCCATTTTTGGGAGAAAGGTTTCAGGGTTTTCGGGAAATATATGCTGCTAAAAATTTCTGACATTTTGGTATATAAAACGTGTTCATATGTCATACTAGAGCCCTAAAATTTAAAATTTTGAGTATTTTCAATAATGTCTTTGTACGGGAGGTACCACGCCCACTTTCCCAATCGCGCCCATATTTTGTGGGATACTGTGTATTGATAACCTATATGTTTGTACCTAATTTGGGAACTTTAGCTCGTTTCGTTCTCCAGATATTCAGAAATACATAACGTCTTTGTATAGGAAGTGCCACACCCACTTATCCAATCCCGCCCATTTTTTTATAGAGTTGGTGTATTGGCAAGCAAGATGTTTGTACCAAATTTCAAAGCCGTAGCTCTTGCCGTTCTCGAGATATGCAGAAAAAAGAATTTAAAAAACAACAACAACATGGGATTTATGGGAAAAATTAGAGGTAGTCGTGGTTTTTTGCTCATATCTCAGCCATTTATGGACCGATCTTCCTGAATTTCAATAGCAAACAAGTCCGGACTATATGTGACATAAATGTATAACACCCTAGCCTTCATCATATCTGGGGTCTTCGGAAAACCCATTTCAACGGACGGACAGACGGACAACCGGATTTGAGCTTCCCTTCTCATAAGAAGCCAGAATATATATACTTTGTATGGTCTTAAATCAATATTGTAGAAATTACAAACGGAATGACAAAATTATATATACCCTTTTACCTTCGGTGAAGGGTATAAAAAGTATTTCAGTAATTTGGTCATAACTCGGGCATTTTCCAATCGATTTGATAGATTTATATACCGACGTCTTTGGGAAGAAATTTACCATTTACATTGGTAATAAAACTTGGACTCGAAAAGGTCTACGGTTCCCGAAAATAGGTATTTTTCTTAAAAAAATAATATTTTGGTAATAACTTTTTTGTAGCTGAACCGATTTTTCCGAGTGTTTCAGCAAATATGTTCTACTAAAAATTTCCGATCTTTTGATATAATAGATGTATTCATAGGTCATATAACAGCTCTAAAATTTTAGTTTTTATAGAAATTTTGATGCTTTTTAGCCCATTTTTGGAGTATTTTGCTAATAACTTAACCATTTCTTAACCGATTTGGCAGATTTATATACCCACGTTTTAAGGAAGAAAAAACAATTTACTTAGATTATAAAACTTGGACTCGGGAAGACCTATTGTTCCCGAAAATGGGTATGTTTAAAAAAAATAATTTTATTTTGGGCATTACTCTTCCATTTTTGGGAGAAAGGTTTCAGGGTTTTCGGGAAATATATGCTGCTAAAAATTTCTGACATTTTGGTATATAAAACGTGTTCATATGTCATACTAGAGCCCTAAAATTTAAAATTTTGAGTATTTTCAATAATGTCTTTGTACGGGAGGTACCACGCCCACTTTCCCAATCGCGCCCATATTTTGTGGGATACTGTGTATTGATAACCTATATGTTTGTACCTAATTTGGGAACTTTAGCTCGTTTCGTTCTCCAGATATACAGAAATACATAACGTCTTTGTATAGGAAGTGCCACACCCACTTATCCAATCCCGCCCATTTTTTTAGAGAGTTGGTGTATTGGCAAGCAAGATGTTTGTACCAAATTTCAAAGCCGTAGCTCTTGCCGTTCTCGAGATATGCAGAAAAAAGAATTTAAAAAACAACAACAACATGGGATTTATGGGAAAAATTAGAGGTAGTCGTGGTTTTTTGCTCATATCTCAGCCATTTATGGACCGATCTTCCTGAATTTCAATAGCAAACAAATCCGGACTATATGTGACATAAATGTATAACACCCTAGCCTTCATCATATCTGAAGTCTTCGGAAAACCCATTTCAACGGACGGACAGACGGACAGACGGACAACCGGATTTGAGCTTCCCTTCTCATAAGAAGCCAGAATATATATACTTTGTATGGTCTTAAATCAATATTGTAGAAATTACAAACGGAATGACAAAATTATATATACCCTTTTACCTTCGGTGAAGGGTATAAAAAGTATTTCAGTAATTTGGTCATAACTCGGGCATTTTCCAATCGATTTGATAGATTTATATACCGACGTCTTTGGGAAGAAATTTACCATTTACATTGGTAATAAAACTTGGACTCGAAAAGGTCTACGGTTCCCGAAAATAGGTATTTTTCTTAAAAAAATAATATTTTGGTAATAACTTTTTTGTATCTGAACCGATTTTTCCGAGTGTTTCAGCAAATATGTTCTACTAAAAATTTCCGATCTTTTGATATAATAGATGTATTCATAGGTCATATAACAGCTCTAAAATTTTAGTTTTTATAGAAATTTTGATGCTTTTTAGCCCATTTTTGGAGTATTTTGCTAATAACTTAACCATTTCTTAACCGATTTGGCAGATTTATATACCCACGTTTTAAGGAAGAAAAAACCATTTACTTAGATTATAAAACTTGGACTCGGGAAGACCTATTGTTGCCGAAAATGGGTATGTTTAAAAAAAAAATTTTATTTTGGGCATTACTCTTCCATTTTTGGGAGAAAGGTTTCAGGGTTTTCGGGAAATATATGCTGCTAAAAATTTCTGACATTTTGGTATATAAAACGTGTTCATATGTCATACTAGAGCCCTAAAATTTAAAATTTTGAGTATTTTCAATAATGTCTTTGTACGGGAGGTACCACGCCCACTTTCCCAATCGCGCCCATAGTTTGTGGGATACTGTGTATTGATAACCGATATGTTTGTACCTAATTTGGGAACTTTAGCTCGTTTCGTTCTCCAGATATACAGAAATACATAACGTCTTTGTATAGGAAGTGCCACACCCACTTATCCAATCCCGCCCATTTTTTTAGAGAGTTGGTGTATTGGCAAGCAAGATGTTTGTACCAAATTTCAAAGCCGTAGCTCTTGCCGTTCTCGAGATATGCAGAAAAAAGAATTTAAAAAACAACAACAACATGGGATTTATGGGAAAAATTAGAGGTAGTCGTGGTTTTTTGCTCATATCTCAGCCATTTATGGACCGATCTTCCTGAATTTCATTAGCAAACAAATCCGGACTATATGTGACATAAATGTATAACACCCTAGCCTTCATCATATCTGGGGTCTTCGGAAAACCCATTTCAACGGACGGACAGACGGACAGACGGACAACCGGATTTGAGCTTCCCTTCTCATAAGAAGCCAGAATATATATACTTTGTATGGTCTTAAATCAATATTGTAGAAATTACAAACGGAATGACAAAATTATATATACCCTTTTACCTTCGGTGAAGGGTATAAAAAGTATTTCAGTAATTTGGTCATAACTCGGGCATTTTCCAATCGATTTGATAGATTTATATACCGACGTCTTTGGGAAGAAATTTACCATTTACATTGGTAATAAAACTTGGACTCGAAAAGGTCCGATCTTTTGATATAATAGATGTATTCATAGGTCATATAACAGCTCTAAAATTTTAGTTTTTATAGAAATTTTGATGCTTTTTAGCCCATTTTTGGAGTATTTTGCTTAACCGATTTGGCAGATTTATATACCCACGTTTTAAGGAAGAAAAAACCATTTACTTAGATTATAAAACTTGGACTCGGGAAGACCTATTGTTCCCGAAAATGGGTATGTTTAAAAAAAAAATTTTATTTTGGGCATTACTCTTCCATTTTTGGGAGAAAGGTTTCAGGGTTTTCGGGAAATATATGCTGCTAAAAATTTCTGACATTTTGGTATATAAAACGTGTTCATATGTCATACTAGAGCCCTAAAATTTAAAATTTTGAGTATTTTCAATAATGTCTTTGTACGGGAGGTACCACGCCCACTTTCCCAATCGCGCCTATATTTTGTGGGATACTGTGTATTGATAACCGATATGTTTGTACCTAATTTGGGAACTTTAGCTCGTTTCGTTCTCCAGATATACAGAAATACATAACGTCTTTGTATAGGAAGTGCCACACCCACTTATCCAATCCCGCCCATTTTTTTAGAGAGTTGGTGTATTGGCAAGCAAGATGTTTGTACCAAATTTCAAAGCCGTAGCTCTTGCCGTTCTCGAGATATGCAGAAAAAAGAATTTAAAAAACAACAACAACATGGGATTTATGGGAAAAATTAGAGGTAGTCGTGGTTTTTTGCTCATATCTCAGCCATTTATGGACCGATCTTCCTGAATTTTTTTATAACACCCTAGCCTTCATCATATCTGGGGTCTTCGGAAAACACATTTCAACGGACGGACAGACGGACAGAGGGACAGACGGACAACCGGATTTGAGCTTCCCTTCTCATAAGAAGCCAGAATAGCCCATTTTTGGAGTATTTTGCTAATAACTTAACCATTTCTTAACCGATTTGGCAGATTTATATACCCACGTTTTAAGGAAGAAAAAGCCATTTACTTAGATTATAAAACTTGGACTCGGGAAGACCTATTGTTCCCGAAAATGGGTATGTTTAAAAAAAAAAATTTTATTTTGGGCATTACTCTTCCATTTTTGGGAGAAAGGTTTCAGGGTTTTCGGGAAATATATGCTGCTAAAAATTTCTGACATTTTGGTATATAAAACGTGTTCATATGTCATACTAGAGCCCTAAAATTTAAAATTTTGAGTATTTTCAATAATGTCTTTGTACGGGAGGTACCACGCCCACTTTCCCAATCGCGCCCATATTTTGTGGGATACTGTGTATTGATAACCGATATGTTTGTACCTAATTTGGGAACTTTAGCTCGTTTCGTTCTCCAGATATACAGAAATACATAACGTCTTTGTATCGGAAGTGCCACACCCACTTATCCAATCCCGCCCATTTTTTTAGAGAGTTGGTGTATTGGCAAGCAAGATGTTTGTACCAAATTTCAAAGCCGTAGCTCTTGCCGTTCTCGAGATATGCAGAAAAAAGAATTTAAAAAACAACAACAACATGGGATTTATGGGAAAAATTAGAGGTAGTCGTGGTTTTTTGCTCATATCTCAGCCATTTATGGACCGATCTTCCTGAATTTTTTTATAACACCCTAGCCTTCATCATATCTGGGGTCTTCGGAAAACCCATTTCAACGGACGGACAGACGGACAGAGGGACAGACGGACAACCGGATTTGAGCTTCCCTTCTCATAAGAAGCCAGAATAGCCCATTTTTGGAGTATTTTGCTAATAACTTAACCATTTCTTAACCGATTTGGCAGATTTATATACCCACGTTTTAAGGAAGAAAAAGCCATTTACTTAGATTATAAAACTTGGACTCGGGAAGACCTATTGTTCCCGAAAATGGGTATGTTTAAAAAAAAAAAATTTATTTTGGGCATTACTCTTCCATTTTTGGGAGAAAGGTTTCAGGGTTTTCGGGAAATATATGCTGCTAAAAATTTCTGACATTTTGGTATATAAAACGTGTTCATATGTCATACTAGAGCCCTAAAATTTAAAATTTTGAGTATTTTCAATAATGTCTTTGTACGGGAGGTACCACGCCCACTTTCCCAATCGCGCCCATATTTTGTGGGATACTGTGTATTGATAACCGATATGTTTGTACCTAATTTGGGAACTTTAGCTCGTTTCGTTCTCCAGATATACAGAAATACATAACGTCTTTGTATAGGAAGTGCCACACCCACTTATCCAATCCCGCCCATTTTTTTAGAGAGTTGGTGTATTGGCAAGCAAGATGTTTGTACCAAATTTCAAAGCCGTAGCTCTTGCCGTTCTCGAGACATGCAGAAAAAAGAATTTAAAAAACAACAACAACATGGGATTTATGGGAAAAATTAGAGGTAGTCGTGGTTTTTTGCTCATATCTCAGCCATTTATGGACCGATCTTCCTGAATTTTTTTATAACACCCTAGCCTTCATCATATCTGGGGTCTTCGGAAAACCCATTTCAACGGACGGACAGACGGACAGACGGACAGACGAACAACCGGATTTGAGCTTCCCTTCTCATAAGAAGCCAGAATATATATACTTTGTATGGTCTTAAATCAATATTGTAGAAATTACAAACGGAATGACAAATTATATATACCCTTTTACCTTCGGTGAAGGGTATAAAAAGTATTTCAGTAATTTGGTCATAACTCGGGCATTTTCCAATCGATTTGATAGATTTATATACCGACGTCTTTGGGAAGAAATTTACCATTTACATTGGTAATAAAACTTGGACTCGAAAAGGTCTACGGTTCCCGAAAATAGGTATTTTTCTTAAAAAAATAATATTTTGGTAATAACTTTTTTGTATCTGAACCGATTTTTCCGAGTGTTTCAGCAAATATGTTCTACTAAAAATTTCCGATCTTTTGATATAATAGATGTATTCATAGGTCATATAACAGCTCTAAAATTTTAGTTTTTATAGAAATTTTGATGCTTTTTAGCCCATTTTTGGAGTATTTTGCTAATAACTTAACCATTTCTTAACCGATTTGGCAGATTTATATACCCACGTTTTAAGGAAGAAAAAACCATTTACTTAGATTATAAAACTTGGACTCGGGAAGACCTATTGTTCCCGAAAATGGGTATGCTTAAAAAAAAAATTTTATTTTGGGCATTACTCTTCCATTTTTGGGAGAAAGGTTTCAGGGTTTTCGGGAAATATATGCTGCTAAAAATTTCTGACATTTTGGTATATAAAACGTGTTCATATGTCATACTAGAGCCCTAAAATTTAAAATTTTGAGTATTTTCAATAATGTCTTTGTACGGGAGGTACCACGCCCACTTTCCCAATCGCGCCCATATTTTGTGGGATACTGTGTATTGATAACCGATATGTTTGTACCTAATTTGGGAACTTTAGCTCGTTTCGTTCTCCAGATATACAGAAATACATAACGTCTTTGTATAGGAAGTGCCACACCCACTTATCCAATCCCGCCCATTTTTTTAGAGAGTTGGTGTATTGGCAAGCAAGATGTTTGTACCAAATTTCAAAGCCGTAGCTCTTGCCGTTCTCGAGATATGCAGAAAAAAGAATTTAAAAAACAACAACAACATGGGATTTATGGGAAAAATTAGAGGTAGTCGTGGTTTTTTGCTCATATCTCAGCCATTTATGGACCGATCTTCCTGAATTTCAATAGCAAACAAATCCGGACTATATGTGACATAAATGTATAACACCCTAGCCTTCATCATATCTGGGGTCTTCGGAAAACCCATTTCAACGGACGGACAGACGGACAACCGGATTTGAGCTTCCCTTCTCATAAGAAGCCAGAATATATATACTTTGTATGGTCTTAAATCAATATTGTAGAAATTACAAACGGAATGACAAAATTATATATACCCTTTTACCTTCGGTGAAGGGTATAAAAAGTATTTCAGTAATTTGGTCATAACTCGGGCATTTTCCAATCGATTTGATAGATTTATATACCGACGTCTTTGGGAAGAAATTTACCATTTACATTGGTAATAAAACTTGGACTTGAAAAGGTCTACGGTTCCCGAAAATAGGTATTTTTCTTAAAAAAATAATATTTTGGTAATAACTTTTTTGTATCTGAACCGATTTTTCCGAGTGTTTCAGCAAATATGTTCTACTAAAAATTTCCGATCTTTTGATATAATAGATGTATTCATAGGTCATATAACAGCTCTAAAATTTTAGTTTTTATAGAAATTTTGATGCTTTTTAGCCCATTTTTGGAGTATTTTGCTAATAACTTAACCATTTCTTAACCGATTTGGCAGATTTATATACCCACGTTTTAAGGAAGAAAAAGCCATTTACTTAGATTATAAAACTTGGACTCGGGAAGACCTATTGTTCCCGAAAATGGGTATGTTTAAAAAAAAAATTTTATTTTGGGCATTACTCTTCCATTTTTGGGAGAAAGGTTTCAGGGTTTTCGGAAAATATATGCTGCTAAAAATTTCTGACATTTTGGTATATAAAACGTGTTCATATGTCATACTAGAGCCCTAAAATTTAAAATTTTGAGTATTTTCAATAATGTCTTTGTACGGGAGGTACCACGCCCACTTTCCCAATCGCGCCCATATTTTGTGGGATACTGTGTATTGATAACCGATATGTTTGTACCTAATTTTGGAACTTTAGCTCGTTTCGTTCTCCAGATATACAGAAATACATAACGTCTTTGTATAGGAAGTGCCACACCCACTTATCCAATCCCGCCCATTTTTTTAGAGAGTTGGTGTATTGGCAAGCAAGATGTTTGTACCAAATTTCAAAGCCGTAGCTCTTGCCGTTCTCGAGATATGCAGAAAAAAGAATTTAAAAAACAACAACAACATGGGATTTATGGGAAAAATTAGAGGTAGTCGTGGTTTTTTGCTCATATCTCAGCCATTTATGGACCGATCTTCCTGAATTTCAATAGCAAACAAATCCGGACTATATGTGACATAAATGTATAACACCCTAGCCTTCATCATATCTGGGGTCTTCGGAAAACCCATTTCAACGGACGGACAGACGGACAGACGGACAGACGGACAGACGAACAACCGGATTTGAGCTTCCCTTCTCATAAGAAGCCAGAATATATATACTTTGTATGGTCTTAAATCAATATTGTAGAAATTACAAACGGAATGACAAAATTATATATACCCTTTTACCTTCGGTGAAGGGTATAAAAAGTATTTCAGTAATTTGGTCATAACTCGGGCATTTTCCAATCGATTTGATAGATTTATATACCGACGTCTTTGGGAAGAAATTTACCATTTACATTGGTAATAAAACTTGGACTCGAAAAGGTCTACGGTTCCCGAAAATAGGTATTTTTCTTAAAAAAATAATATTTTGGTAATAACTTTTTTGTATCTGAACCGATTTTTCCGAGTGTTTCAGCAAATATGTTCTACTAAAAATTTCCGATCTTTTGATATAATAGATGTATTCATAGGTCATATAACAGCTCTAAAATTTTAGTTTTTATAGAAATTTTGATGCTTTTTAGCCCATTTTTGGAGTATTTTGCTAATAACTTAACCATTTCTTAACCGATTTGGCAGATTTATATACCCACGTTTTAAGGAAGAAAAAACCATTTACTTAGATTATAAAACTTGGACTCGGGAAGACCTATTGTTCCCGAAAATGGGTATGCTTAAAAAAAAAATTTTATTTTGGGCATTACTCTTCCATTTTTGGGAGAAAGGTTTCAGGGTTTTCGGGAAATATATGCTGCTAAAAATTTCTGACATTTTGGTATATAAAACGTGTTCATATGTCATACTAGAGCCCTAAAATTTAAAATTTTGAGTATTTTCAATAATGTCTTTGTACGGGAGGTACCACGCCCACTTTCCCAATCGCGCCCATATTTTGTGGGATACTGTGTATTGATAACCGATATGTTTGTACCTAATTTGGGAACTTTAGCTCGTTTCGTTCTCCAGATATACAGAAATACATAACGTCTTTGTATAGGAAGTGCCACACCCACTTATCCAATCCCGCCCATTTTTTTAGAGAGTTGGTGTATTGGCAAGCAAGATGTTTGTACCAAATTTCAAAGCCGTAGCTCTTGCCGTTCTCGAGATATGCAGAAAAAAGAATTTAAAAAACAACAACAACATGGGATTTATGGGAAAAATTAGAGGTAGTCGTGGTTTTTTGCTCATATCTCAGCCATTTATGGACCGATCTTCCTGAATTTCAATAGCAAACAAATCCGGACTATATGTGACATAAATGTATAACACCCTAGCCTTCATCATATCTGGGGTCTTCGGAAAACCCATTTCAACGGACGGACAGACGGACAGACGGACAGACGGACAGACGAACAACCGGATTTGAGCTTCCCTTCTCATAAGAAGCCAGAATATATATACTTTGTATGGTCTTAAATCAATATTGTAGAAATTACAAACGGAATGACAAAATTATATATACCCTTTTACCTTCGGTGAAGGGTATAAAAAGTATTTCAGTAATTTGGTCATAACTCGGGCATTTTCCAATCGATTTGATAGATTTATATACCGACGTCTTTGGGAAGAAATTTACCATTTACATTGGTAATAAAACTTGGACTCGAAAAGGTCTACGGTTCCCGAAAATAGGTATTTTTCTTAAAAAAATAATATTTTGGTAATAACTTTTTTGTATCTGAACCGATTTTTCCGAGTGTTTCAGCAAATATGTTCTACTAAAAATTTCCGATCTTTTGATATAATAGATGTATTCATAGGTCATATAACAGCTCTAAAATTTTAGTTTTTATAGAAATTTTGATGCTTTTTAGCCCATTTTTGGAGTATTTTGCTAATAACTTAACCATTTCTTAACCGATTTGGCAGATTTATATACCCACGTTTTAAGGAAGAAAAAACCATTTACTTAGATTATAAAACTTGGACTCGGGAAGACCTATTGTTCCCGAAAATGGGTATGCTTAAAAAAAAAATTTTATTTTGGGCATTACTCTTCCATTTTTGGGAGAAAGGTTTCAGGGTTTTCGGGAAATATATGCTGCTAAAAATTTCTGACATTTTGGTATATAAAACGTGTTCATATGTCATACTAGAGCCCTAAAATTTAAAATTTTGAGTATTTTCAATAATGTCTTTGTACGGGAGGTACCACGCCCACTTTCCCAATCGCGCCCATATTTTGTGGGATACTGTGTATTGATAACCGATATGTTTGTACCTAATTTGGGAACTTTAGCTCGTTTCGTTCTCCAGATATACAGAAATACATAACGTCTTTGTATAGGAAGTGCCACACCCACTTATCCAATCCCGCCCATTTTTTTAGAGAGTTGGTGTATTGGCAAGCAAGATGTTTGTACCAAATTTCAAAGCCGTAGCTCTTGCCGTTCTCGAGATATGCAGAAAAAAGAATTTAAAAAACAACAACAACATGGGATTTATGGGAAAAATTAGAGGTAGTCGTGGTTTTTTGCTCATATCTCAGCCATTTATGGACCGATCTTCCTGAATTTCAATAGCAAACAAATCCGGACTATATGTGACATAAATGTATAACACCCTAGCCTTCATCATATCTGGGGTCTTCGGAAAACCCATTTCAACGGACGGACAGACGGACAGACGGACAACCGGATTTGAGCTTCCCTTCTCATAAGAAGCCAGAATATATATACTTTGTATGGTCTTAAATCAATATTGTAGAAATTACAAACGGAATGACAAAATTATATATACCCTTTTACCTTCGGTGAAGGGTATAAAAAGTATTTCAGTAATTTGGTCATAACTCGGGCATTTTCCAATCGATTTGATAGATTTATATACCGACGTCTTTGGGAAGAAATTTACCATTTACATTGGTAATAAAACTTGGACTCGAAAAGGTCTACGGTTCCCGAAAATAGGTATTTTTCTTAAAAAAATAATATTTTGGTAATAACTTTTTTGTATCTGAACCGATTTTTCCGAGTGTTTCAGCAAATATGTTCTACTAAAAATTTCCGATCTTTTGATATAATAGATGTATTCATAGGTCATATAACAGCTCTAAAATTTTAGTTTTTATAGAAATTTTGATGCTTTTTAGCCCATTTTTGGAGTATTTTGCTAATAACTTAACCATTTCTTAACCGATTTGGCAGATTTATATACCCACGTTTTAAGGAAGAAAAAACCATTTACTTAGATTATAAAACTTGGACTCGGGAAGACCTATTGTTCCCGAAAATGGGTATGTTTAAAAAAAAAAAATTTATTTTGGGCATTACTCTTCCATTTTTGGGAGAAAGGTTTCAGGGTTTTCGGGAAATATATGCTGCTAAAAATTTCTGACATTTTGGTATATAAAACGTGTTCATATGTCATACTAGAGCCCTAAAATTTAAAATTTTGAGTATTTTCAATAATGTCTTTGTACGGGAGGTACCACGCCCACTTTCCCAATCGCGCCCATATTTTGTGGGATACTGTGTATTGATAACCGATATGTTTGTACCTAATTTGGGAACTTTAGCTCGTTTCGTTCTCCAGATATACAGAAATACATAACGTCTTTGTATAGGAAGTGCCACACCCACTTATCCAATCCCGCCCATTTTTTTAGAGAGTTGGTGTATTGGCAAGCAAGATGTTTGTACCAAATTTCAAAGCCGTAGCTCTTGCCGTTCTCGAGATATGCAGAAAAAAGAATTTAAAAAACAACAACAACATGGGATTTATGGGAAAAATTAGAGGTAGTCGTGGTTTTTTGCTCATATCTCAGCCATTTATGGACCGATCTTCCTGAATTTCAATAGCAAACAAATCCGGACTATATGTGACATAAATGTATAGCACCCTAGCCTTCATCATATCTGGGGTCTTCGGAAAACCCATTTCAACGGACGGACAGACGGACAGACGGACAACCGGATTTGAGCTTCCCTTCTCATAAGAAGCCAGAATATATATACTTTGTATGGTCTTAAATAAATATTGTAGAAATTACAAACGGAATGACAAAATTATATATACCCTTTTACCTTCGGTGAAGGGTATAAAAAATGGAGCAAAATGGTGGAAAACTGCAGAGACTTAACGCTTGCGTTGAAATTCCACATTGTAAGTATTATAAAAAAAGATTGCTTTTTTTAAATACCTAGGTATATTTTTTTAGATACTTTAAAAAAACCTCCGTGCGTTAACTGCATTCCATTTAAAGGTAAGTTGAACAAAAAGGAACTTGCGATTTTTTCATACTAATAGCATTATTTACTTTACAGAAATAATTGACAAACAAGGTCAGATGATTGCCGAAATTATGGCCGATCAAAAATCTTCCAAAGAGCAATTTTCAAAACTACAGGGTAAAATCTAGTATTCGCCACCAAAAAAATATTTTTGGTTAGTAACTCTCATAATTAACTTTTTGCATGTTTTAATATTTTCAGCAACAACAGAACATCAGAGCAAAGTCATAGTGGAAATGTTAGCCGACCACAAAATTCAATTAAAAATATTAACCCAGACTCGCCAACATATAAATACCCTAACGAAAGTATCTCCAATAAAAACAGAAGAAGATCTTCTGAATGTAGAAGCAGAAATAAACGAAGTGAATGAACAAAAATATGTAAGTAATTATTAATACGTATAAGACTTATGCCCGTTTTCACGACTTGCCGATAGCTAAAGGTAGGATTTTATCGGCGGTATAAAAAGTGTTGCCTTATTAAAACTTTACTTTAACCTATCAGGTAGTATGAACCTTTCTTTTACTAATCGCTCACTTTTAGTTAAAGTGAAGTTGGAATAATGGAACACTTGTTATACGGCCGATAAAATCCTACCTTTAGCTATCGGTAAGTCGTGAAAACGGACCTTAAATTTATTTATTAACCTTGCGGTATATTTTATAAAAATATTTAATTTATTCAATATTTCGTCATTCCTTTGTGTGACTTCTTCAGGAATATTAACAATTTAAAATTTCTTAAATAATTATGAAAAAAAATTACTTAAAACTGTCATATAAATTTGAAATTAAAAAGCAAATTTTCAAACCGAACAATTTTCTAATATAAAAAGACGTAATCTATCTATATATATAAAATTGTAACGTTACTGACTGACTGATTCATCATCGCACAGCCTAAACGTCTGAAGCTAAAAACTTGAAATTTGGACCAGGGGTTGGTCTCTCCCCAAATCGATCCACTAAGACGGGATTTTTGGAAATTCGAATGTTTAGGGGGTAAAAAAGGCCAAAAACGGGTAAATTCGGTACCCTTATATCTCTAAAACTAAAAGAGATACAAAAAAATTTAATACTTATCGTTGTTCTTTGGAAAAATAAGCGGACAGGTGTCTGGTACTTTTTGGAAATTCAGCCCTTTAACGGAGTAAACGGGTAAAACCTGTATTTTGGTACTTTTTTGTCACCCCATCTATCTTTTAAACCCATAAACATAGAAATAAGGGTTATATCACATTAAATTATAAACATAAAATTAAACATGCAAGTTCCCAAGTGAATGAGAGTCTGTAAGAGTGCTTTTTTTGGTACTTTTTCGTACTGTATTGTTTGCCAACAGGAACTTATTGAATTTTTGTTAGTATTGCAGCTACAAAGATAAAATTAAACAAGCAAAGCGTTGAATAAGCATCTGTAAGAGGCAATTTTTGGTACTTTTTTGTACTTTATTTTGTGCTTTTATTGTTGTTCATTAAATAAAAAAGAGAACGGGTGTCTGGTACTATTTCGAAATTCGGTTCTTTTAGGGAGTAAAAGTGTAAAAGCTGAATTTTGGTTTTTTTTTGTCCCCCATCTACCGTTTAAATCAATGCACATAGAAATAAAAATTATATAAAATTCTTAACTTATCTAAAAAATTCCCCGTGAAAATTTTGTACTTTTTCTGAATTCGAACGTTTAAGGGGTAAAAATCGTACGTAATTTTGTTACTTTTTCCAAGATATTTTTTCTTCATCTATTTATTTTCATCGCACAGCCTAAACGCCTGAAGCTAAAAAGTTGACATTTGGACCTGAGGCAGGCCTCTCGCTCGAGATCGATCACGCTGACCTCATATCTGCTAAACTAAAAGGGATACAAAAAAATTGAATACCTATATTTGTTCATTAAAAATAAGCGGACAGGTGTCTAGCACTTTTTTGAAATAAGGAGTAAACAGGTAAAACCTGTATTTTGAAACTTTTTTGCTATGCCATCTATCTTTTTTACCAATAAACATTAAAATAAAAAATATATCACATTCGAAACTTATCTAAGTTTAAGGGGTGACAATCGTACCTAATTCTGTTATTTTTTGCAAAACATTTTGCTTCATCTACCTATCTATCTATATATATAAAATTGTAACGTTACTGACTGACTGACTGACTAATTCATCATCGCACAGCCTAAACGTCTGAAGCTAAAAACTTGAAATTTGGACCAGGGGTTGGTCTCTCACCAAATCGATCCACTAAGACGGGATTTTTGGAAATTCGAATGTTTAGGGGGTAAAAAAGGGCAAAAACGGGTAAATTCGGTACCCCTATATCCCTAAAACTAAAAGAGATACAAAAAAATTTAATACTTATCGTTGTTCTTTAGAAAAATAAGCGGACAGGTGTCTAGTACTTTTTGGAAATTCAGCCATTTAACGGAGTAAACGGGTAAAACCTGTATTTTGGTACTTTTTTGTCACCCCATCTATCTTTTAAACCCATAAACATAGAAATAAGGGTTATATCACATTTGAAACTTATCTAAAAAATCCAAATACGATTTTGGTACTTTTTCGAAATTAGGACGTTTAAGGGGTAAAAAGCGTAACTATTTTTGGTACTTTTTTATAAAACATTTTTTTTTATTTATTGACATAAACGTATTAAATTATGGGCTCCCACTACAATATTGAAATTTTTCATGCTTCAATGGGGAGGAAAAATGTACCAAAAAGGGGAAATACGGAGTAAACGGGTAAAATCTGTATTTTGGTACTTTTTTGTCACCCCATCTATCTTTTAAACCCATAAACATAGAAATAAGGGTTATATCACATTTGAAACTTATCTAAAAAATCCAAATACGATTTTGGTACTTTTTCGAAATTCGGACGTTTAAGGGGTAAAAAGCGTAACTATTTTTGGTACTTTTTTTATAAAACATTTTTTTTTTATTTATTGACATAAACGTATTAAATTATGGGCTCCCACTACAATATTGAAATTTTTCATGCTTCAATGGGGAGGAAAAAAGAACCAAAAAGGGGAAATACGGAGTAAACAGGTAAAACCTGTATTTTGAAACTTTTTTGCTATGCCATCTATCTTTTTTACCAATAAACATTAAAATAAAAAATATATCACATTCGAAACTTATCTAAGTTTAAGGGGTGAAAATCGTACCTAATTCTGTTATTTTTTGCAAAACATTTTGCTTCATCTACCTATATAATATAAAATTGTAAAGTTACTGCCTGATTCATCATCGCTCGACCTAAACGCCTGAACTAAAACTCTCTCGAACTAAATTACTCGCCTCTCGCGAAATCGATTACCTATGATGGGAGTTTTGGAAATTTTTATGGTTCGAGGGTAAAAAAGGTTAAAACGGGAAATTCCCTAACCTGATGTTCATTTAAATAATAATCAGCGGTTAGGTGTCTGGTACTTTTTTGAAATTAGACCCTTTTGGGGAGTAAGCCTGTATTTTAAAACTTTTTTGCCACGCCATCTATCTATTAAACCAATAAACATTGAAATAAAAAATATCACATTCGTAACGTATCTAAAAAATATAAATAAAAATTTTCGAAATACGAACGTTTAGAGGTACAAATCGTCCTTTTACAAAGTAGCGGGTTTAAGCCTAGAACAAAGATGCCCAGTAGTGGCTGATATCAGCAAATTAAACTCACATGTATACTTACGCTCTTTTGTTTGATCGTCAATCAACCAATAGGAAATCAGCATGTTGAGTGGGAGAGACAAACTACACTTGCAGAACTTCTGTGTCTTATTTTACATTTTAATCGTCATCGAGGCTGCTGTCAGTGAACACATAAATTGAAATTATTGCGATATATTAATGATGCCAGCCGAAAAGTATTTTATGTTACAAAATGCTTTTGATGACATCCAATGTCTTATTTGTCATAAGACAATTAAAAAAACTAAGAAATATAATTTAAAAAAACATAATAATACAATATAATTTAAAAAAATGACAACACCCGCCACACATGTGCTTTCGTCGCAATCTCGTTGACGACTAAATAAAATGAATAGCAAATTGTTTTCTTCCAGTGTTATTTCTTCACTCTCACCAATACTACTACCTTGGGCATCTTTGTTCTAGGTCAAAGGTCGAAGGACCTAGATTCTAGGTCTTAGAAACATAAGCTCTGGCGTAAAAATATGTCCACATAAGAAAAAGGGGCGCTAACGAAGTAGCGGGTTAAATGCTAGTATAATATAAAATTGTAAAGTTACTGCCTGATTCATCATCGCACGACCTAAACGCCTGAACTAAAACGCTTAAATTTGCCCGGGAGGTTGGCCTCTCGGGAAATCGATTACCTATGATGGGAGTTTTGGAAATTTTTATGGTTAGAGGGTAAAAAAGGTTAAAACGGGAAATTCCCTAACCTGATGTTCATTAAAATAATAAGCGGTTAGGTGTCTGGTACTTTTTTGAAATAAGACCCTTTTGGGGAGTAAGCCTGTATTTTAAATTTTTTTTGCCACGCCATCTATCTATTAAACCAATAAACATTGAAATAAAAAAATATCACATTCGTAACGCATCTAAAAAATACAAATAAAAATTTTCGAAATACGAACGTTTAGAGGTACAAATCGTCCTTTTACAAAGTAGCGGGTTTAAGCCTAGAACAAAGATGCCCAGTAGTGGCTGATATCAGCAAATTAAACTCACACGTATACTTACGCTCTTTTGTTTGATCGTCAATCAACCAATAGGAAATCAGCATGTTGAGTGGGAGAGACAAACTACACTTGCAGAACTTCTGTGTCTTATTTTACATTTTAATCGTCATCGAGGCTGCTGTCAGTGAACACATAAATTGAAATTATTGCGATATATTAATGATGTCAGCCGAAAAGTATTTTATGTTACAAAATGCTTTTGATGACATGCAATGTCTTATTTGTCATAAGACAATTAAAAAAACTAAGAAATATAATTTAAAAAAACATAATAATAAAATATAATTAAAAAAAATGACAACACCCGCCACACATGTGCTTTCATCGCAATCTCGTTGACGACTAAATAAAATGAATAGCAAATTGTTTTCTTCCAGTGTTATTTCTTCACTCTCACCAATACTACTACCTTGGGCATCTTTGTTCTAGGTCAAAGGTCGAAGGACCTAGATTCTAGGTCCTAGAAACATAAACTCTGGCGTAAAAATATGTCCACATAAGAAAAAGGGGCGCTAACGAAGTAGCGGGTTAAATGCTAGTTGTAGTATAAAATATTTTTAATTGTGCAAATACATTTTTAAGTCTTCTAAATGTATTGTTCACAATTTTCCAAATGTATTTTAAAACTGTCGAATTGTATTTAATAATTTTCGAAATGATACAATAATTAATTTAATTTACAGCTTGTTTGTTGTTTTCTTCTTCTTCTATTCCTTTAAAGGTGTAAATATTTGTATTTACATACAGCCGTATTTTTTTAGCTTTTATTTAGATATTATAAGAAACTTTCTAGCACTTAAAAGTCTTTAGGTTATAATAATGTGTAATATCATTTTAAATTTAGAAAATATCTGATAACTAATACCTTTTTCCTTTAACAAATTTAAACCAAAACTTCATTACTATTAAAAAAAATCATGAACTTTTTACTTCTCTTTTATTTCTAATAAACATCTTTGTTTAAGGGTTAATAAAACATGTAAATACCACGTCACTCCGATTTACATACCAATCTAGGATGACTGGCTCTATAAGAATAAGAAGAAGATCCCGAATAAAATCCACAACTAAATTTAACTAAATCATTGTCTACAAAGTTTTTTGTATTTATTTGTAAAAGAAAAAGCTATAATATATAATATTTTTATAAAAAATAATAGACCTCAAATAAATAAATATGTAACTTAATAGCCAATTTCAACAATTGTATTTCAATATGTATCAATTTATATTTAAATATAGATTTTCATATAATTTTGTTTTTGTTTTGACATGAATAACATAAATTGATATTTAAGTACAATTGGTGAAATAGGCACTAAATCTTAAAAATAAAGGTCGAACACAATTCATTAATACTTATAATTAATATTTATGAAAGATAAATTGAAAATAATAACGTTTTCTCCAATTATTTTGATTTTTTCAGATATCTGCTGTAAAACATTTAATAGACGGAAATTTAATTAAAAATTTTGAAAGAATATTGTCGCGAGAAATTTGTATGATGTACAATGCGGATGGCATATTTGGGAAGAAGAGCTTAAAAAATCAGAAAAAAATATACAATGTTATTTTAGGTAAGAATTATTATTATTTAATTTAACATCATTTTATATATGAAATCTACTTTAGACGCAACATCCAATTACTCGTCGAATGCTGATAAAGAAATAAGATCTGCACTGCAAGTGGTAAAGAAGCGGCACTTTCGTCTTATCAGTTCAAAAAAGAAATAAAATATGTACATTAGGGCGGGTCGATTAATTTTTCGACAATTTCCCTGTGATTTCCGTATTCTATGGGTTATTCCATGAAAATTTGCCAAAGGAACCATACCTCTATCGTTAAAATCGAGTCCCCTACTTTTTGTTGGTAGATTTTTTCCCAAATTGACGTTCGTATGAAATATTACCTACACCTTCACATCCATAACTCCAAAACTATCGATCGGGCTGATTTTGATCAATTTACAAAAAAAATCTCCAACATTGGTCCAACGGTTCAAAAGTTACAAGCATTTTTGTCCATTTTTTTCATGATTTTGTCCAATAATATTACTTTCATGGCCATTTTTTTGGCTCAATTTTTTTGACTTACGAAGCTTACGAACCTTACGTTACGACTGGACTGATTTCCGCTTTACATTATTGGCATATTTTTTCACAGTGTGCACACCCTGTGTTATGTTTGTTTATTTCTTTTTGTTTTTAGTTTCTTTATAGACTTCTTTATTTTTGTTTGTTTATAATATTCCAGTGTATGCTAGTTTTGTTTGAGCGTCATTTCAGTGAAGTGTTACTTGAAATAACTAACAAATAATCAAACTATTTTGAAATTTAGAAAAGATTTAAAGGTAAGTGTAAAAACATTGCTAACTATTATAGTTAATAGTTATATTATTATTCTATGAAAAACATATTTAATTCTTTTAGTGACGGTTTAAAAAATGGATTCAGAGCCTGGTTCATGGCAAAATCCAACAGATACCCAACGCAGTAGTTTGCAACATCTTGGCCGAATGTTCAAAAGCCCAAAGCAAAATGTTTTCGTATAAAAGATTTACTCCCCAAGTAGCAGACAGATTGTTAGAAATTTGGAATCAACTTAATATTGAAGTTATACTCAAAGGTAGCATCATTAGAAAATTGAATAATTTGCTTGACGCATATAGTAATGCAGATAAACAACGAGTAAAACGCGCAGCAGAATTCAAAAAATTCGTAGAATCAACAAACCAATTATTCAACATTGGAAAATGTAAATGCAACTTGAAAGAAAACGACTGCTCATGTGGATCTATCCCAGAAAACTTAAAAGATTTCATGCGAGTTACGTACTTGCCCTCCATGCAACCCGAACTAGATATCATTGCCGACAACAACGATATTAATATTGTAGTACAAAAATACATGACACAATAAACTACATCCAATAACACACTTATTTAAATTCTAGTACTCATAAAAGCGCCCCAACAATACCTCATTGATTGTTGTGCCGCTTTTGTCAAATAAGCAGAATCAATTTCACAATTTAAAAAACAAACCACCCAAAAACCTCATTAACGAAAAAATAAACAAATCCACAAAAATACCAACGGTGTCACTTACACTGTCATTATTTTTGTAGACCTAAGCAATAAACCATAAATACATTTAACAACTTAAAGTAAACCCATATGTAAACCAATTAGCATAAGCAAATTGCTAAGATAACCCAAATTGTAAACCCACTAGAATAACCCAGATTGTAAACACTCATGACCCAAATATCAATTCATAAGTAGAATTAAGAATTTCTTATAAATACTTAAGTAAGATCACCACAAAAACTAGTCTTAAGATCCAATCCAACAAATAAAGAGAAAAAAAACCCCAAAATATTACGCTGTGGTTTTTTTTATTTTTGGAAGTAATAGTGTTATTTATTCTGAAGAATAAAGCACTAAAAACGTAATTGGCGCAGTCGCGGAAATTAAATTCTAAAGAATTTAATTTCAAAGAAAAACCTACACAACTGCCTTTAAATTCTGAAGAATTTAAAGAAAATTTAACACTGAAAATCCCGAAGGACCCCCCGATAGAATATTTTTCGGTGAAACGAAAATACGTAAGAGGTAAAAACAAAATAAAAGTGCGAAACAATTTGCCAAACAAAGCGAAGTTATTAAAAGAAAAAGGAAAATGTCGCTACAAGACCGATTTAACGAAAACCGTAACATCAACCATGAAGATGAACTCAATGAAGTCATAAGAAGACAGGAAGCTGCAATTCACCAATTGCAAGAACAACTCCAGCAACAGCAAGTACAACAGCAACTTCAGCAAATTCAACAACTCCAGCAGCAGCAACAACCACAAGCACAACCACAACAAGGTCTATGGTTAACACCAAAAGATCTGTTAACACAATTCCGGCAATTGAGAAGCCTAGATAAGGACCACGATGCAACAGCCTTCATAGCATCGGTAGAAGCAGTCTTAGCACTATGCCCTAGAGAAAACCAGCAACTGATAAATTTGGCAACCGCCATAATCATGAACGAGAAAATTAGCGGCGATGCAGGCGACTACATTAGAGGACTAGGAACGGATGCAACATGGGACCAGATAAAGGCGAAATTGATAGATCACCACCGACCAAGAACAACATACTCAGACATATTCAGCAGATGCAGAAACGTAAAAGTGAGTAACCTTAGGGAATTATTTACATATTTTGAAAAGAGCAAATCTGAGCTAAATAAGATATATATGTACGACGACACAAGGCCAGAAATATATGAGCCAAATCGAGTCGATAAAGACCTAGTTAACATTTTAATTGAAAAGATCGATATACCATTACGATCACACAGCGACCAAAATAGTACACTAAACGAAATTATTACAAATTACACTAGAATTAGGGCTTTGGATGACCCTAGGACGATACACTACCGTCATAGGAAGAAAAACCAACAGACACAATACAGTAACAATAAAATAGAACAAACACAAAACAAACAACAAACACAATACAATAGTAATAAATCACAACAATACAACACTAACAAACCAACACAATATAACGATAATAAACAGACTCAACAAAATAATAAAAATCAATCCGAATACCACAAAAAAAATTATCAGAATTATAAAACAAATAATTCAACACAAACAAAAACGTCACATATGAGCGTCGATGCGCAACAACCGAACGTGACAAATCACCCCACATATATGGAGGTGGATACAATGCAAGAAGTTGAATCTGACACAGAGAGCGTAAATTTTATAATGCGGCCTCTAAATCAAAACTCCCAATAATAATTCTTACAATAGGCAAACAGAAAATAAGATGCCTAATCGATACGGGCTCCACAACTAGCATATTAAAAACTAATATACTAATGGAGCAATACCCGAAAATAGAATTAGAAAAACCCCAATTTTGTAGAACTATTAACGGATTAAATGAAGTAAAATACACTATCATCACACCATTCCCAAAAGAATTCAGATGCCTAGGGACCTTAAAATGGAAATTAATAGACTTTTCCAACCCCAATTTTTCAGGCATAATAGGGCAAAATTTCCTTACGAAATTAAAGGCAACAATTGATTGCGAAAATAAATTTATTAATATGTTGGGAACAGAATTGTACTTCGAAGAATACAATTACCCAGCGGAAATCGAGAATGTTTCCACATTAGAACTATTACAAGAAAACAGTAGAAATTTCAACCTCGACCACCTCAATTTTGAAGAAAGTGAAGCGACAAAAAGGTTACTTGCAAAATTCAAAGATCTTTTCTTTAAAGAAGGTGATACTCTCTCGGCAACGAATGAGATCCACCACGAAATAACCACAACCGTCGATAAACCACTTTACTCAAAAATATATAGGTATCCACAAATACACGAGGAGGAAATAAATCGACAAATTAAAGAAATGTTAGAACAAAACATAATAAGGAAAAGCAACTCACCCTACAATAGCCCATTGTGGATAGTTGAAAAGAAATTGGATAATTCGGGCATAAAAAAATATAGACTCGTCATCGATTATCGTAAACTCAATCAATTTACGGTAGACGATAAATATCCCATCCCCAACTTAAACTCATTATTAGATAAGCTGGGAAGATCACAATACTTTACTACTCTCGACTTAGCTAAAGGCTTTCACCAGATAATGGTCAGGGAGGAAGACAGGAAGAAAACAGCCTTTTCAACACCATCGGGACATTACGAGTTCATTCGAATGCCATTTGGGCTGAAAAATGCCCCCTCTACATTTCAAAGGCTAATGAACGAGGTCCTTGGAGACCACATAAACAAGACATGTGTCGTCTATATGGATGACATCCTTGTGTTCAGCACATCCCTACAAGAACACATAACCACCCTGGGGGAAATATTTCAACTCCTAAGGAAGGCAAAATTAAAAATTCAAGTTGATAAATGCGACTTTCTGAAGAAAGAAACGCAATTCTTAGGTCACGTCCTTACGACCCAAGGTATTCGACCAAACCCCAACAAAGTTTCAATTATTCAAAAACTTAAAATACCGACTACGGGAAAGCAGATAAAATCTCTCTTGGGGATGACTGGCTTTTACCGGAAATTTATAAAAGATTACGCGAAAATCGCGTATCCAATGTCGAAATGCTTAAAAAAGGATCAAAAAATCAACATTAACGACCCTGCATATTTAGTAGCATTTGAGAAACTGAAAGATTTAATGACAAACTCACCAATATTAAGGTACCCAAATTTTAACAAAAAATTCAAAGTCACAACTGACGCAAGCAATTTCGCAATAGGAGCAGTACTCTCACAAGAGGGACACCCTATCGCATATGCATCTCGTACCCTAAATAAACACGAGTGCAACTATGCAACAATAGAAAAAGAGCTATTAGCGATTGTGTGGGCAGTTAAATATTTTAGGCCATACCTATTCGGTAGAGAATTTGACCTAGAAAGTGACCACCAACCACTCAAATGGTTAATGACGAAATACTCAGGAAAGGATATAAATCCAAGACTCCAAAGATGGCTCATAAGCCTAGGAGAATATAACTTCTCTCTCGAATATATAAAGGGCAAAACCAACAATATAGCCGATTTCCTAAGCAGGATTAGAAACGATGAAATACATCACTGGGAAGATGAAATATATCTTGAGGAAACCCCGAAAATTCAGGAAGAGCAAGAAGACGACAACGCCTCGGTAGAAGTACAGACTGTCCATTCCCAAGAAGAGGACTTAGGTTACAATGTACCTATTCTAGAGACGATCGTCAATAGGTTTAAAACACAGATAATTCTCGTAAAAGAGAAAACCGAAACAATAAAAACCATTTTTGGAAACAAAGTCATTTTCATAGAAAAGAACGATATGGATAAAGGATATACACTCGATATCCTACGCAGAGAATTAACGAAAGGAAGGGTAGGGATATACTCCTACCTCAACGACCACGAATATTACCAACTCCATAAAACTATAGAAAAGGAATATTCCGGAAATCCCCACATCAAATTCATAAAATGCTCTAATATAGCAAAAAATATTGAATCTGAGGACGAACTAAAAACACAAATCGCACATTTTCATAAACATGAAAGCGGCCATTGCGGTATAACAGCAACATACGAAAAGCTAAAATCGCTAATATACAACCCAGACCTCAAAACGCAAATTTATAAGATCATAAATAATTGCGATATATGCAGCGGATGAAAATACGATAGAAACCCAATTAAAAACAAATTTTATTTAACAGAAACACCCAAAACGATAAATGAAA
This sequence comes from Pollenia amentaria, assembly GCA_943735925.1. NCBI lineage: Eukaryota > Metazoa > Arthropoda > Insecta > Diptera > Polleniidae > Pollenia > Pollenia amentaria. The sequence goes on from OX031011.1 coordinate 23,689,429, forward strand.
TAATTCACGTAGATACATACGTAAATAGCAAACATTCATTTATCGTTTTCATAGACAAGTTTTCGAAACACGCTACTTGTTTGTATCTATCAGATAGGAACCAAAAAACACTCGAAAACAAAATTCAAGAGTTCATAGCGCTAAAAGGAAAACCTAACAAATTCGTATTCGATAACGAATTTAACATTACAACAATAAGGGAGTTTCTACAACAACAAGGTATTCAATATCATGCAACAAAACCGAACAGTCACACGGGTAATAGTGATATAGAAAGACTCAATAATACATTAACAGAAAAGATTAGAACACTAAACCTCGAGGAGAAATTACCAATAACAACACAAATTAACAAAGCAGTCACACTTTACAATAGTAACTTCCATAGCACTATAAAATGCTCACCACTCGAAGTACAGAATTTTAAAGTAGATCATAACACTATTTTCCAAAGACTAACAAAAGCAAAGCAAACAAGATTAGAAAAAGCTAATGCAAATAGGGAAACATACAATGAAAACAGGGACATCGGATTTATAAAAAATTATAAAAATGTCAGACACAAAGAACAGCCGAAATACAGAAAAGCAAATCTACAAAATATTCATACTTCCAATATAAAACGATCATCCAAATTTGCAGGTATTAATCTTACTAATGCTAACGATGACAATTCCCCTAACTGCAGCATCGATAACGCTAACACCAATAACCGCAACTAACGGATACTGCATGTTACCAACAGAAACCGTGGAAATAGTCAACGAAACGAGTCTAATATTACACATAATACAACCACATGAATTAAGCAACATACTGTATAACATACAAGAAAATATAAAAACCCTATCAGTAGATTTAAAACAACACCTACTAACTCAAATAAAAACAATAGAAGCAAAAATTAGGTCTATAACACCCAATTACAGGAGACAAAAACGAGGCATACTGAATATAGTGGGAGACGCCCAAAAATGGCTCTTTGGAACTATGAACGACGACGATAGACAACAAATCGAACAACGTCTCAATAACAACAGAATTAACAACCTACAAACAATAAATACTATAAACAGACAAATCGAGATAAATACGAACTTTAATAACTCAATCTCAATACTAAAAGAAACAATACTTGACGATAGAGACAAAATACTAAGTTACATAAATAATATACAAACACATACTAACGATATTTACAGTAGACTAACGTACCACGATCAATTACTGAAACTGCAATACCTAGAGAACAAAGTTGACGAAATATTAGACAATATAGCCTCAGCGAAATACAACACCTTACACCCATCCATACTAACGGCAGAGGAAATCAATAAATATGAGATTGACTTTCTAAAAATTAAACTAAGTAGGATAGGAGTCATGATGTATAACGACTCAATAATACTAGCAATTAAGTTACCGACTAACAGCATAAAAACTACACAATACACAATTGTACCCATCACAAACGAAAACCATCAAAAAATAGATGAAATATCAGAAAAGATTGTAAAAATACAAAATAACACATTCTCCTTTGTAGAAAATAAAATGCTCAACGAGCTTAAACTAAGCAGCAATTGCGTAGTTAAAAACAATTGTAAACTAATTAAAGATCTCGATACAAAAATAGAAGTAATAAATGACGGCACATTGCTTATACAAAACCCAGGAGAACTACTAATCACATCAAAATACAACGAAACAGAAACAATACACACAATACTTAATAATACACTCCTGGAATTCATAAACTGTACAATCTTAATCCAAGATAAACAATATTCAAATAAACAAGATATATATATACAAAAATTCGAAGAAGACAAAACAAATGTAAATTACAATTTCACAAACAAACCATCATTCAAAGAAATAATCATAAAAGAAGTAGAGAATATTAAAGAAATACGAGAACTTAAAATAAGAAACATAATCTCAGACACAAGTCTAATAGCCATAGTTCTAATTCTAAGCATAATAATAATATACGGCTATGTAAAAATCAACAGAATTCAGGAGAATCCCATATCAACAGGGGGAGGAGTTACGTACTTGCCCTCCATGCAACCCGAACTAGATATCATTGCCGACAACAACGATATTAATATTATAGTACAAAAATACATGACACAATAAACTACATCCAATAACACACTTATTTAAATTCTAGTACTCATAAAAGCGCCCCAACAATACCTCATTGATTGTTGTGCCGCTTTTGTCAAATAAGCAGAATCAATTTCACAATTTAAAAAACAAACCACCCAAAAACCTCATTAACGAAAAAATAAACAAATCCACAAAAATACCAACGGTGTCACTTACACTGTCATTATTTTTGTAGACCTAAGCAATAAACCATAAATACATTTAACAACTTAAAGTAAACCCATATGTAAACCAATTAGCATAAGCAAATTGCTAAGATAACCCAAATTGTAAACCCACTAGAATAACCCAGATTGTAAACACTCATGACCCAAATATCCATTCATAAGTAGAATTAAGAATTTCTTATAAATACTAAAGTAAGATCACCACAAAAACTAGTCTTAAGATCCAATCCAACAAATAAAGAGAAAAAAAACCCCAAAATATTACGCTGTGGTTTTTTTTATTTTTGGAAGTAATAGTGTTATTTATTCTGAAGAATAAAGCACTAAAAACGTAATTTGCGCGATCAATATAATGACAGAATACAAACGATACCGGAACACGATAGTGGAAGTGAAGAGACGATACCAACGACTATACCAACAATCCCAGTGAGCAACGATCCTACATACGAACCACATTATGACGAAATGGAAGTTGATGTGAGAGGAGGTTCAGAATTAGTTCTACCACCACAAACATACACTCCCAGATACAATACTAAAAACTATGCAATGATGTGTGACAGATTTGGTGTGCATGATAGAATAGGATCAGCATTGGCAACAGCTCTGATGGAAGACCTGGGCGTAAAAGATGCTCATGACAATCTTGTCATCATGGATAAAAGTAAACTTCGTAGAGAAAGAGAAAAATGGAGACAAGACGCACTTCGTAAGCGGTATGATGGCTCGAATTTGATATCATTTTTATTCGACGGCAGGAAAAATGATGCTCTAACTGTAGAAAAAATTGATGAGAAGTTACATCCAAGGATGGTTAAAGAACCTCATCTAGTTGTTTTGAGGGAACCAAAATCTCAATTGATAGGCTACACAAAACTAGAAAGTGAAACTGCGGCAAGCAAAGTCAACAAATTGATCGAATTCTTCCAAGAAAAACAATTGTCTCTCGATTCATTAATTGCCATATGCGCTGATGGTGAACCAACAAATACTGGCGTACACGGTGGAATTTTGCGACTATTCGAAAAACAGTTAAAGAGACCACTGCACTGGTTTGTTTGTCTTCTGCACTTTAACGAGCTTCCGTTTAGACATTTGTTTGACACTTTAGAAAAATCAACCACCACTGGACCACGATCAACTACCGGAAACTTGAGCTCAAAAATTGCTGATTGTGAAAATCTTCCGGTATGTAATTTTTATAGCTGATTCTTTACCATTTTTCATTCTATTTTTTATCTTTTATGTTTTCTTTTCAGGTGGTAACCGATTTTGAGGAAATCGCTTTGGAAAATATGCCTCCTTGTAATTTAAATCCAGAAGAATTATCTACTGATTCGAGGTACTTGATGTTAATGGCCAATGCAATTTCTAATGGTGTGGTTCCTGCGGACTTGGCTCTTATAAAACTAGGGCCAATTGCACATTCTCGTTGGCTGACCAAAGCCAATAGATTATTACGGTTTTATGTGACAACTAATAATCCAACTGAAAATTTAAAAATTCTGGCTAACTATATAATAAAAGTATACACGCCAATGTATTTCAATGTTAAGTATTATAGCTCTGCCGCATACTGTAGTACATTACTTTTTAAATTTATTACTTGGACACGATTTTTACCACCGAATTTACTTGGAGTTGTAAATACAGTAATTCAAGATAATCCATATTTTGCACACTCAGAAATTATCTTGCTATCTATGTTGCTTGATGATAGAATGGAAAAACGAAACATTGCTATAAAGAAGATTTTACATATCCGAAGAGATATTGTCGACCCAACGGAACTTAGAGTTTATAAAAAATCTCTTATAAACTTTAATTGTACGAAATATACAAATATGATTGATTTAAATGACGATACCATTTTATTCGAACCACCGTTTACGCAAAGTTATTCGTATGAACATTTGGAGGGATATTTAAATTACGAAGTGCCACCGTTCGATGATCCACAAATTCCTTTACACATTCAAGGAACGGAAAGACATGTCCAATTGCTGGCTGCCACTGCTAAACGAGTTGCAGAAAAGAATGTAGAAGGCACTATGGCGACGACATTAGAGAGCCGTACGAAAACACTTTCAGAAAAAATAATGTTTTTTTTCACATTTTGTCTTTTACTACACTCAAATTGAATATTTTTTTTTGATAATAGGTTGATAGATACTTTATTATCTCTTAATTTGAATTTTTGTAGAAAAAAAAATAAAATGTGCCTTATTTTTGATAATTAATTAGTAAATTAAGATAATTGAATTACCTGATATAAATATGTTCCGTATTTTAATAATTAATTTAGTCCTTAAAGTCACCACAAATGAATATGTGCCTTATTTTGTTTTTAATAATTAATTAGTAAATTAAGATACTTAAATTACCGCATATGAATATGTTCCAATTTTAATTTTTCAATTTATTTAGTTTTTTAAGTGGCCTGAAATGAATTATTGGCTTATTTTTTCAATACACATATTTATTTCCCTGCATATGTAGTTACATACATGATTGCTTAATTCCAAAGCCATATCATATACTTAGTTTAAAGTTGTATTTGAAAAGATCATTTTAAACAAAATCTATCAAAACAAAAACATTTTATAAATACATAATTTGTTTTTGCTTAGACATTTTGAATAGAATTTTATTTTCAAATACAACTATACAAGAAGCAATACAAGAAGGCTTATAAATTAAGTAATTATGTATGTATGTTTGTATGTATATACCACATGAATATGTTCGTTCTATTATTATTATAATATACAATTATATACAAAAAACAAAACTATTTTTGATGAATAAGTATCATCACCAGTATACAGTGATGGATTTAAGTTTGCATATAGTGCCATTTAGTGTTAATTTGAAGAAAATGTTTATTTAATAAAAAAATTAGTGTTCCATTTTTTTTTGAAAAATATCCTTATAAAAAAGACCTAAGTTAAATTAATTAATTTGTCGTTTTAGAAAAAAAAAAACAACAAATTAACTTAAATATAGTATGACAAACATATGATACTATGGCTTATGATACTATATTTTAGTTATTTTGTTTTTTTTTCTAAAACGACAAATTAATTAATTTAACTTAGGTTTTTTTTATAACGATAATTTTCAAAAAAAATGGAACAATAATTTTTTTATTAAATAAACATTTTCTTCAAATTAACACTAAATGGCACAACATGCAAACTTAAGTACTTCACCGTATATATAAATATATTATATGGGTGAGAAGTGAATTGTTTTTTGTTTTTATTTTATTTTTAATAAACAAAAATGAAAAGCTTAATCGTAAAAATGTTCTTAGTCTTTCATTCAGTAGTGGCATGAAGTAGTTTCCAAGCTACCCCTTTAGTGCACTCCATAGAGTTGCGACTTGGAGTACTTTTGAAAGTAACCCCATTAGTTAATCCATGGAGTAATGACATGGAGTAGTTCTGAAACTAGCCCTTTAGTGCACTCCATACAGTAGCGACATGGAGTACTTTTGAAAGTAAACCTGTTAGTTAATCCATGGAGTAGTGACATGGAGTAGGTCTGAAACTACCCCTTTAGTGCACTCCATACAGTAGTAACATGGACTACTTTTGAAACTAACCCACTTTAGTACTCCATGGAATAATTTAGGGACTACTTCGGTGGGTTATATGGTCCACTCCTAGGACATCGTAACGTTAAATAAACCACCTTTTTACCATATAATTGGAGTAGTTTTGGAGTACTCCTACTTCTTAATGGACTACTCTTTACACGCATGTATGGACTAGTCTCGTTATCTGCAGGGAAAACACCAAACAAACAAACATACGGGCAGACAGCAAGACATACAAACAAACAAAAAAATAAACAAACAAACATAAAGACAGCCATACATACAAACAAACAAATAAATAAACATTTAAATATCTTTATATCTAAGAAAATAGATAAAGATTTTCAGCGGTAACACGTTTTGTTTATTCTTTTTGTAAGAAATGCACATGTATACTGAAAAGGTGGTCTAAGTATTACAACCAATACAACAACAGGCATAGACAAATTGAATCAAAAAGTAATCAGCTGTTTCTTAGTAGCCACCTTGGTTATAATGCTCCATCTTCATAAACAATGAAAAAACGCAAAAGCACTGAATGGCTGAAGTACGGCAATACTCTGCAATGTAATTTTAACTAAATTTAAAAAATTTGATTTGAAAAGAGCTTATAGCCTGTGCGATATGTAGAGATGAATTAATTAATAAAGAGAATTAATTTAAAATTAAAATCCAATAATAAAAAAAATGGTCTCAAACTAAGCATGTACTCAAAACATGCTCTTGATATCCGATTAGTTTCAGACATGTACTCAAAGAATTCAAATGTGCTCTAAATATGCCTTGCATCGTAAATGTGTGCTCGAAATGTATATATAATATATATATATATATATAGATATATATGCCCAGCAGGCTATATAAGGACACAAAAAAATCAAGGTTTTTATACCTTTTTTGGATCAATTCCGGAATACTTTTACTGTCTAAAATCATAGTTTGTAACATGGCCGGTTGTAAAGCCACAAATATCAAATTAAGTATATATCGCAACAGGAGAGCTATATACGTAGCGTAATGTTCTAGTCCATGTACTCATAGTACATGCTGCGTATAAGACAATTATTGTTGCCATGTCTTACATATATTTTAGAATATAAATACGCCGTTCTGTTTTTTTTTGCCATCAACTTTTGAAGTTTGCATATTATTTTATTAGTGCTACCAACGCAAAAAATCGTTTATTTCAACGCTAACTTTGAACATTATAGTGATTTTTGCAAGAAAAACCGCTGAAACAATTCTTAATGGTAAACTTTTACAACACTTAATATTTACTTAAAGCAATTAAGGTCAAGTGATATCAAAAACCATTAGTGTGAGTGACAAACTATATAAACGTAACTACTAAATATGATTAGGGTTGTCAGATTTTTTTAATCTCCATCGCAAAATAGTGTATCGAAAATCGTCAAAAATGTCCAAAATTAAATTATTTAAAACTTTTGGTAAACAAATTTGTCAAATAACTACTATGTACTCGTATTTATATAAACAAGTATGCAAGAATAATTTTACCTTTGTTAAAATTGTCTATATTTAGCCGTATTCTAGTAGGTTGTTTAAATTGTAGTATTTTTGACGTTTTAAAATAAATACATTAAAACTAAGGATTTGTAAGTTCAGTAAATTGAATTCTTCAAAAATTTACTGGAAACCAGAAGCCTTGTTCTGACAGTCATCCTGAGGACTTTCTCGATTCGAAAGCAATTTCATTTCTAATTCTTTCAGTCGATACTGAACGAATCGAAATAATTTTTTTAGTGTTGTGAAACTCAAATATATGTTTTACAACTGAAAAAATAATTTCGATTCGTTGAGTATTGACTGAAGGAATTAGATATAAAATTGCTTTCGAATCGAGAAAATACTCGATCACGACTGCCAGAATTAGGTCCCAGTATGCAAAATAAGTGAATTTGATAAAAAAAAATATTTTTTGGCCTGAATTCTATTTGAAAATAAGTGGAAATTTTGTAATATTTTTTCGATTTAGTTAATTTTTAAATTTTCAAACTATGCACATATGAAAATTTAGCTTTCCACTAATACCCCGGAAACGATTCCGCCCGCACAAATCTAGCTAGTGTCAATCGATAGGGCATAATAATCTGAATCGACGTCGATATTACTGATTTTCTAAAAGACTTGGAGGAAAAGTTATATCGCTGCAAACTTTTTAAATTGTCAATCAATGCACATGTATAAATTTCGTTTCCCTTTATTTTTTTTTTACTATTTTCAATATATTCGGCATACTTTTAACCAGTATTTTCCAAAAGCTAGGTTAAATTTTATGTAATTCCTCCTGAAGATCTTTTTTACATTATCGTCTTGCAACTTATAGTGTGGTGGGCATTTTCCTGTCGATATAGCTTTACAAATTTGCAATGCGGTTAATATCTCTTCAGGATAAATTACATAAAATTTAACTTAACTCTTTCACAATACTGGCTAAAAGGATGCACAAAAAAAACATTCTTTAAACTTTAAAGTAGTGCAGGAGTTTGACTTTAGCGTTGAAATACGCATTATTTTATGTTTTTGTTTTATATCAATCTTAATAACACTAAAAATTTTAATTTTACTGTTTTGTTTGTAATTTCTTCTTCTCAATCGCATTTTTTATTAAATATTATAAGAACAAAAAAATGTACTAAAAGTATACGAGTTTCGCTTTTTCACTAAGAAATCTGGGTTTATACTAATAACTCGATAACTATTCCGCATGCACATAGTATCTAGCTAGTATCAATCGATAGATCATAAAAATCTGATATCGTTACAGTTTATTTATATATAAAAGAATAGAGGGGAAAAGTTATAGCGTTAGAAATTTTTAATTATAAACGTATACATATGTATTTATAATATATGTCTGTCCAATAATCTATGTAAACAAAAAATGTACAATTCAAGCAGGGTTGCTAATCTATTAATATGCTGTCGAATCCAGTGATTAAAATAAAAGTTTTTTTTTCTATTAGTGGGATATCTAGGGATTTTTGCAAAATATTTTTAAGACATTATTTTTTAACGAAAGTGATAAAAACTTGAAGTTAAAAAACAAACCAAGAACCCTACATTAGTAAAATTAAGTTATTTATAAGATACACAATAATTTCTAAAAAAAAATTAACCGACTATAGTTGATTATACTTACTATAAAAACGTAGACTTGTCGATATAAGTGCTCAAACTTGTTAAATTTCCAAAAAAAAAATTTATATAGATTTGTTGTTCATAAAATAGAAACGATTTCGCGTGCGTTCATGTAGGTAGTACCAATCGATAGAGCATCATGATAGAAACATCATGGTGACAAATATTGCAACATGATCTCCTTTATAGAAATGTTGTAGGAATCGGAATATGATGTTGTCACTTTCGAGAAATTAACCGTTTATACCCAAAAAAGCTTAAAATTAAAAAAATCCATAAATATATAAATTAAACTTTACATTAAAAAGTTTTTTAAAAAAATTATTTTTTTGTTGCCGGTTTTAACCGCACAACTTCATTATTATGCAAAAGTAAAAATACAATTAAATTTTATTTATTAAAACTAGCTTAAGCTACCCTAACTGAAATGCACAGGTTTTGCACACGTCACCTTAGTTGACTCGCTCGTGTATTTTGTAGACGCTGTGTCAGCATGTGAACGTTAAAGAATTTGAATGTTGAACCTCTGTATCAGCATGTGAACATTAAATGATGTGAGCAAAGCATAGTTGCAAGAAGGGTGTCGAATATCAGCACCTGCAACGTAAGCTTTGCGAACCGTGTGAATTAATTTATTTTATTTTGGAGTTTTGAATGTAATTTGTGTTAACTCCTCCCTCCTCAAATGCAAGCGTCCCGGTTGCTAAAATGTATGTAGATTATAAATACTTGGAGTCCTTCCTTCAGTTTTTTTTTCTCGCTTCCGGTACTTCTTCTGCTTGTTCAAGAGAATTTACTGGAATTTCCGACTTAAGTGTTCTGTTGTCTCGTTCCTGAGGATTTTCTTTGATTTCCCTCTTTCCTTTTCCCTTAGCCAATCTTCGTTTTACTGTTATCCCGATAGCGATGCAAATAGGGATAATTATAATTAATGAACTTGATGTTATCAACGCTTTGTTTTTGTTTTCTAGTACCTCCAGTCGTTCTATATTTTCAATATTGATTTTACTGAGTCTTTCTAGTGATAGGACTTCCTCTGTTTTAAAACCTATTGATTTGGGTTGCATAAAAGCTGGAAGAGGTTTATTTCCGCTTATCTCTTTCGAGTAAAATTCTTGATCATTAATCTTGACTGTTGTATTGTGATATTTGATGAGGTATGTTCCATTTAAATTTATTTCTTCTTCGTTCACTTTTAGCTTTCCGTTGTAGTGATTCAATAGCCAAAGATCACTTCCAATTTCCTCTATAGTGGGGATGTGCTCATTGTTTACCCGTGTGCAGATCCCTACTCTGTTCTTAATTAAATTAGTTATGCAATGGTTATCTTTTAGTTCTACCAGCTTATCTTTATTACATATGGTCAAATCATTAAAGTTTTTACAATCATTTTTTATAGCGAAACAAATTTCATTACATTTTAGAATTTTATTGAATTCAATTTTGTCTATGGTATTGCCAATCTTAACTGGTCTTGCAATAAGAATTTTACAAACATTTTCATGGGTGATTGGAATGCTTAAAATATACAAAATTTCTTTATTGTTTGTTACAATCTTTACATCAGCAAAAGATAATAATTCATCTACGTTAAATGTTGGGATATTATAGCTTTCCAAAATGTTATTTAAATTATTCATTTCTGTTTTTGACAAAATAAATGCATTTACTATATTTACCTTTGCCCATTGTATGGCATACTCAATATTTTGTAATTCTTTTTCTATAAAATCTAACTTATGTTGCACTATTTCACCTAGTTTATCATTCCAATCTTCCTTTTTTATTTTCGATATTTCATTCGTTAAATTAGAAATTTCTTGTATTCTACCAATGGTTAGGTCGTTAATAATCATCTATCGGTTATTGTTTTCTAGGATATTTTTAACTTTCTGATCTAGGATTTCAAAATCGTGACTATCTGGGGTTCCTGCAACCCACTTCCATGCGCTACCTAAAAAGTCGATTGACCTTTTCCTTACATTGGGACTTAGACGTTTAAGAATACCTTTTATATCAAGGATCTGTTGTGTTAAGAACGGACGGAGCGGATGTCCATATGTAATGTTAGTGTCCAAGACGGATCCAATATTGTTTAATAGAGTCTGGTATTGTTCGAGTTCTATTGAGTGTATAACTTTAAAAGTGCCATTCTGTCTTCTTGCCATGCCATTCTGAATAGTAATTAACCTTGCATTAGAGTAGTCAAGTATATTGAAGTCCGCCAACGCGGCTCCAAGGAATAGTCTGAAAAAAAAAGAAATAATAAAAAAGATAAAAGACAATGAATCAATTTCTAATGTGACTCTTGTGAATAACCCGTCCACTTTCGGTGACAATTGTCGTACCGCGATTTTCTTTAACGACTTCTTCTTTGAAACGGTTACTCAGCTTGGTTCCCAATCTTTTGTTCATTTTTACATAGATCACCTGTCCTGGTACATAGTCTTTAATCGGTTTTTTCTTCTTGTTATGGTAGGCTAAATCTTTCTCTTGCTTTCGGCTGAGCCTTTCGATGTTAGATAATCTTGTAGTCTCATAATCTTGCGGAGAAAACTCGACCGTACGTCCGAAGTATAAGTCTACAGGTCTTTTCCCAGTCACTGAATGAAATGTATGATTGTATTCATTCACTGATCTTTCTAATAACTCTTCGAAATTTCGAGAGGTTCCATCACTTTTCAAACATCTCATAATCTCCGCTAATGTAGAGTGGAAACGTTCCACTTGACCATTTGCCTCACTCCTATATGCCGGCGTTGTGAACACGTCAATTCCTAGGTCATCCTTCACCATGAATAGTATGGAGGCGGAGTTTAAAGAAGGCTCATTGTCCATGATCACATTTTTTGGAACGCCGTAAGAAAACAAAAGTTCCCTAAGGGGTCTTCTAACATCCTCCACAGATCTTCCGTTTATTATCTTTACCTTCGCATATTTAGAAAATTTGTCTACGGACGTTAATATCATTTTCCTATCGGTCGAAAAAATATCGATATGAATAGTGTGTCCCGAGTATGTTGGTATAGGAGTTTCTTTAAGTTCCGGCTTATTTGGGTGTCTTTCATATTTTCCTTTCTTGCATGTGGCACATATTTTTATAATTTTTTTTATTTTACCTGACATGCCGGGAAAGTAGCACTTTTCCAGCATCTGTTTTTTGTTTTCCTTGTCATTTCGATGTGCCCTATTATGAATTTCTATTATCATATTCTCCTGGTCATTTTCGGAAATAATGTCTTCCACCACTAATTGTGTAAAACGACATTTATAGTTAGCAAAGTGGTTAGGATATAATGTTTGGATTTTTCCCATTACCCATTCTGGAGCCTTTATTCCATTGATGACGGACGGATTTAAATATCTTTTTAATATATTCAGAAGGTTTTGTTCATCATACTGGGGTTCATTAATAAGATGACGATGTACTCCTGGGCAAACAATTTTAAATTGGTACGATGATGTACTTTCGACATTCAGAAACAGCTGATTTTTGAAGACATTTATTGGAGCCTCAACACTGGGTATTAGATTATCCGATGAACTCTCCGCACTATGCTGGGTTGGGGTCAGAGAATTAATTTGAGCATCTAAATAATTCAAATTTCTGGGAACCCTAGACAAAGCGTCTGCTACTACGTTTGTTCGTCCCGGCTTGTACTTCAACTCGTAGTTATATTCCTCTAAGATGCACTTCCATCTTTTCATTTTTGAGTTGCTGTTACTACTGCTCAGGGCGTATGTTAAAGGTTGGTGGTCAGTGTAAATTGTAACCTTCTTTGAGCCATATAGATAATTTCTTAATGAGTTTAGAGCCCATATAATGGCCAACATCTCCTTCTCGTTTGTAGCATAGTTCTCTTCCGTTTTATTAAGGGTTCTGGAAATAAAAGTTATAGGTCGTTCATCCTGGCTTAACACGGCTCCAATTGCAAAATTAGAGGCATCAGTGGTTAATTCGAAATCTTTGTCAAAATCGGGGTATGCCAGTAAAACTTCCCTTGAGGCCAATGCATTTTTTAGCATATCAAACGCGTTTCTCGCAGGTTCATCTAGATTTATTTTCATTTGACTTGAGGCGGATTTTGAAACCCGTCCTTCTTCTCCTCTTAAAAGTGATGTCAATGGCTTCGCCATGTCGGCATAACCTCTAATAAACCTCCTGTAATACCCTGATAGTCCGAGAAACGATCTAAGTTCTTTTAGGGTCTTAGGGTAAGAGAATTTCAATATTGAATCAACCTTTTTAGGATTAGTCATAATACCTTCCTTTGACACAACAAATCCTAAGAATTCTACCTCGCATTTAAAAAACTCGCACTTATCTAACTGGATTTTCATGTTGGCTGATTCCAGTGTTCTGAATATTTTTTCCACATGTTCCAAGTGAGATTTTTCGTCTTTGCTGAATATGATAATATCGTCCACATACACGTAACATACCTTTCCAATAAATTCCCTCAAGATGTCGTCTAATGTTCTTTGAAATATTGATGGCGCGTTCTTGAGTCCAAACGGCAATCTAGTGTACTCATATTTTCCGTTGTTTACTGAGAAGGCAGTTTTCTCCATGTCCTCCTTTCTCAATGGTATTTGGTGAAACCCGCTCTTCAGGTCCAATACTGTAAAATATTGATTTCCACCTAGATTAGACAAAACATCATTAATTTCCGGAATAGGGTACCTATCGGCCACGGTTACAGCATTTAGTCGTCTAAAGTCTACGACTAACCTGTACTTTCTCTGTCCGGATAGGTCTTCCTTTTTTGGCACCACCCATATGGGTGAATTATAGGGAGATCTGGATGGTCTTATAATGCCATCACGTAGGAGACGATCTATTTCTTTCTCTACAACATCTTTTAAAGCCATTGGGTAGGAATAACTGCGAGAATATATCGGTGAACTGTTTTCCGTGCGTATTTCTCCTACTACTGTTGTAGTATATGTCAATTTCTCTTCTGGATCTGCAAAAAGGCGGCGATGCTTCCTTACAATATTGTTCAGCGATACTTTTTGATGTTCGGTTAAATGCTGGGTTCTTAATTCGAGGTTATTTGCGATCTGTGCCGGGCGTTGCTTAATATAGATTTTCTTTCCTCCCCTAACCGTGAGGTAATTCTCAGCCGTGTGGATGACGGCAGAGAGTTCTTTTAAGCTGTCGTTCCCCAAGATTCCGTCAAACGAAAGTAGGCCAGGCAAAAGGAAAAATTTTATTGGTAAGTCATTGATTCCGCAAAGATTTAAGAATGTGTGATGGGTTATTTTTGTATCACCGGCAACAGATTTCGCTCCAAATATTTTCTCATTACGTCTAGGTTTACTTACTAAAGTGGGTTTAATATAATTCTTGTTGCTTCCAGTGTCCAATAGAAATGTCAGTATTTTTCCGTCCCCCGTTTTAGCCTCGAAATAAGGTAACGAGGAACAGTTTAATCTAAAAAATTAACAACGACCTGAACGTCATCAGGCTGGGCTTCCCTAGTTTCATTTATTACGAGATTTTCTGGAATTTGCTGAAAATATTCCTCATTATAGTCTGTCCCGTCATTTGCTTCTCCCTCAGCTCCGCCTTCTTCTACTTGGTAATCGTCACAAAAATATCCGTGATCTTGTGGCAACGTTTCTATATGGAAATTCCTTTGTATTTTATTGACTGGTCCTTGAAAAGAGGTCCCCGCAGGCCTTTTTGGGAATTGATTCATAGGTATTCGATTCATATAGTTAACACGCCCAGTTTGAATTGACCTGTCTACCTCCATAGGTTCCACTACGGATGGTTTTTGGTCGCTTTGGTCGAAATTCCTTTGTATTTTATTGACTTGTCCTTGAAAAGAGGTCCCAGCAGGCCTTTTTGGGAATTGATTCATAGGTATTCGATTCATATAGTTAACACGCCCAGTTTGAATTGACCTGTCTACCTCCATAGGTTCCACTACGGATGGTTTTTGGTCGCTTCGCCATTGGCTTGGATATTGAGTTTGATTATATCGATTTGGAAGCCTATTCTGAGTTTCTGAATTGGGCTGCGGTCTGGAATCCGAGTTTTGATGGATATTTGAACGCATATTTGGGTTGCGATAATTTGGGTTGTAAGTTGGATTGTAACTTGGGCTAAAGCTAGGTGTAGGTTTGTATCGTGGTGGTAGTGGTGGTCTGGTGGGCATTGTCCCACCGATATGAGCCAGTTCTGGGTAGAATTTTCTTACATTCCCCGGTAGAGAGTTCGTTATACCGATTCTGTCCCTCTGCATATTTGCTTTTGGTACGTGTCCGTGGGCGTAGTTCATTCGAAAAGTCATATTATCTAACTTTAGGCAAATGTGTAATGCCTGAGGTAGTGAACTCGGTTCGCGGACGCTTAATAGTCTCGGAAGATCGCCATTGAGCCCTCTAACGAAAGTGGCTAATGCCTTTTCTCTATAGGTATTCGTCATTGTTTTGAGACTGTTCTCGTCCAACTCTAGGCAAGAAACTTTGTCCAGAATTAATGAAAGATGCTGATAGACAGCTTGATAGAACTCCGTTATGGTCCTGCTTCCTTGTCGAAGCACGGTCATTTGATATTCCAATGTCCCGATGTCCCTCTTATCAGAGTAATGCATCATGAGACATTTCTTTATGGAATTCCAATTTAATGGGGTTCTATAGGATTCCAAGGCGGTATCCGCCTCACCAGTGATCTTTGTGCGAATTGTATGCAGGATAGCATAATAACGCCCTGTTCGCTTTAGTGGTTCGTATAATTCTAACACCCTATCTACCGACTTTCTCCATGAATTAAATTCCCCAACGGTTCCGGAGAATTCTCTTAATGATCTGATCAAATCGGGTACCCTTTCTATTTCATTAAGCCCCGGTGTAACCGTACCCACGGGCTGATCGAAACGTTCATCAGAGAGAGAGTCTGAGGACTGTCGCAAATTTTCCCTGATCATTTGCATTATCTGATTTTTTTGTACTTCACTAAGTCCTGGTTCACTAGATGTCGATCCACTTACTGTTAGTGTCCTACTAAGTCGATTAGTCAGTTGTTCTATAGTCTCGTCAGGCATTGTGTCGATAATAGGTTCGGATGGTAGGATAATTATAAAATATCAGGACTCTTTTCGCTTTTTTATTTTAAAAAAAAGAAGCTTGGAATTGAAGTTAACGTTATTATTAATTTCTCAAGTTTCTACTAAACAAGATTCAAAGCTTAACTTAAATAATTATATTCCTATTATTTCGACTTTTTTTTCAGTTAAATATTATATTTCAATATATTTTTATTAAGCTTTAGGTCACTCTTTTATATAAAAAAAAAACAATTTGATGAAACAGGTTGATGATAATTATTTTGCCGTCACCTCTTCTAGAGTTTTTAATTCTTTGCTCAGAAATATTTTCTTAAAAATTTTTTTGAAAAAAAGCGATTTTTTCTTCTTTTTCTTATAACAGTCACTTCACTTTTTATTTCTAGATTCTGATGGTGTTTTCTTTTTTTTAAAAAAAAATTTTTTTATTACTTTGATGTTTAATTACTATTTTTATTCTTTAAAGTTTTAATTACTGTTTTATTTTTTAAACTTGTATTTAAAAAACTTTTTTAAAGTTTTAAACTTTTAGTTATCTTAAAATTTTGTTTAATGATTTTTTTCTTTTTAACTTTTAAGGTCACTTAATTTTTATTATTAATTTTATTTCAATTTTATGTTTTAATTTAATTTAAGAGTCATTTAACTTTATTTTAACTTAGAAATTTGTTTAATGATTTTTTTCTTTTTAATTTTTAAGGTCACTTAACTTTTATTTTTAATTTAATTTCAACTTTAAGTTTTAATTTAACTTAAGAGTCACTTAACTTTATTTTAACTTAGAAATTTGTTTAATGATTTTTTCTTTTTAATTTTTAAGGTCACTTAACTTTTATTTTTAATTTTATTTCAACTTTAAGTTTTAATTTAATTTAAGAGTCACTTAACTTTTATTTTTACTTAGAAATTTGTTTAATGATTTTTTCTTTTTAATTTTTAAGGTCACTTAACTTTTATTTTTAATTTTTATTTCAACTTTAAGCTTAAATTTAACTTAAGAGTCACTTAACTTTATTTTAACTTAGAAATAATTACGTCCGTGAAGCGGCTGGTGTAGTTTAACAACCGTCCCTTTTGCTATGTAGGTATAGTTACTTGGGGGCCTCTTTCTTCACAAATTTCGCGAGTCGCGATGGACGTTGGCGACCAGTAGGATTTTTTTATTTTATACGGCGACCGTCACTTCCTTTGTATTTTTTTCACTTACGTGGGGCTGTAGAAGGCCCACTGGATTTTATTTTCACAAAAGGATTTTTTTTTCACTTACGTGTGGCTGTAGAAGGCCCACTGGATTTTTTTTCACAAACGGATTTTTTCGCGTTTCACGGTGACTAGTCGAATCCTTATTTTTCGAAGGACTTTTCCGATAACCCTACTGGTCCCTGCTCGGGCGCCAATTAAACTTTACATTAAAAAGTTTTTTAAAAAAATTATTTTTTTGTTGCCGGTTTTAACCGCACAACTTCTTTATTATTCAAAAGTAAAAATACAATTAAATTTTATTTATTAAAACTAGCTTAAGCTACCCTAACTGAAATGCACAGGTTTTGCACACGTCACCTTAGTTGGCTCGCTCGTGTATTTTGTAGACGCTGTGTCAGCATGTGAACGTTAAAGAATTTGAATGTTGAACCTCTGTATCAGCATGTGAACATTAAATGATGTGAGCAAAGCATAGTTGCAAGAAGGGTGTCGAATATCAGCACCTGCAACGTAAGCTTTGCGAACCGTGTGAATTAATTTATTTTATTTTGGAGTTTTGAATGTAATTTGTTTTAACTTATATGTAGTTTGTTACTATTTAAAGTAGATTCATTTCATAATAAGTAATATTCAAAATTAATATCTTATTTCTGCTAAGCGAAAGAATTCTTTCCTTCGCACAACTACATTTAAAATAAAAACAAAATTTTATAATAAAGAAATCTCAAATCACATAAAAATTATATCATTAAAGAAAAAAAATTCTGCCTGTGTTAATAAAAATGTTTTTTATTTAATAAAGGTTTACAAAAGAAATTTACAAATCAAAAACTTAAGATGCATTGTTTTGAATGGGGAGCTTTTTGCCTAACGATAGAAAAATATTAAATAAAAACTATCTTGTCTCAACCAACAGCTGCCGTATTCATAAAAATATTTGGCTTAAATATACACACAAAAAAATAATTTAGCTATTTTTACGGTAGATATGTGCACGCGGAATCGTTTGCGAATTATTAGCGAAAAACTAAATTTATATATGTAAATATATAGAACATTTAAAAAGTTTGCTGCGCTATAACTCCCCCACAAGTGTTTTAGGAAATCAGATATATTGATATCGGTAAGATATTTATGCCCTATCGAGTGACATTAGCTAAATATGTGTACGCTATAACTCCCCACCCCCCCAAGTCTTTAAGAAAATAAGATATTTGGATATCGATTCAGGTTTTTATTGATACTACCTATATATGAGTATTCTTATTCGTTTTTATTTTATAAGCGCGAACCTATGCATTTATATTATTTATGCAAAACAAAACGCAAGTGATACTAAATACTACTTTATTATCAACTCTGGAAATAGTTTGCCAAAAAACCAAAAGTTTGTTTTGTTCTTGTACGTTTAGAAACTTAAGGCCGTGTCCGATACAACTTCGTCGCTTTGCGTGACGTTTCTAATGCCCAATCCAGACGTTGCAAGTAATATTGATCAGCTTGCTACTTTAAAGGCAAGAGAGGCGAGGAAAGAAACGATTCGCTGTCTCTCTCTTTCGCCTGTTAATTAGCATGCTGATAAATAAGAAAAGCGCAATGCAAAATGTGTATGACACAAAAAAAACTTTGAAAACACTCACGCATTGTTTTTTTTACCTGTTATAAAAATAAAAGTTAAGAATGCTATTGGACGATTTATTGGAATCAAATTTGACGAAAAATAAATCAAAATAAACGAAAATTATACTAGCTAATTGTCAAAGCGTGCGTAGCCTAAGTGTTCGCTTAACTCTGCATTAAAAGTTCTTTATATGACATGTTATGTATATGTATGTTTAATTCATCTTAGATGTCAAAGCAAATCTGTAACGCAACGCGAAGCAAAAGTTTTATTTGACACGGACTTTATGTATTCTCATCACAGCAGAGGTGTATATTAAAGTAATCATTGGCAGCACTACCAGAATATATTGAACAGCGTTGTCAACGTTCAAATTTCAATACGCACCAAAATGGAGTAAAAACGAACCAAGTTTAAACTTTCTTTTTTATTTAAAATGTTTATTGAATAAATATTGCTTAAAACGTATAATATTTTTATATTTAAAATATAATATAAGTGTTTTTAAGTTAATTGTTTTTAGAAAAAAAAAAAAAAGAATTAAACTTAACAAAAGTAAAACAACTAAGCAAATTTGTTTGTATTCATATATACCAGATAATATTTTTTTTTTTTAATTTCATAAATTCTATACAAAACTTTTCAAAAAGATATCAAATATTAATAGTATGGATGCAAAATTAATAATAGTTCAGTATTTATTCTTTTTTTTTTAAATTGTTTTTTCTATCAGATGTTTATTATTTTTATATCTATCGCATCACCTGAGAACGGCTGGAACGATATGGCCGATTTTTTTTCAATCGATTCGAAATTTACAGGAGTAAAGAAAAATACCTAGTAAAACACGGAAAATCGGACTTTTTAATGTGTTGCATACTATTCTCTTCACATTTTTTCTAAGTATAAGCTAATTTAAAGGAAAAATTTTAAAATTAAAAATTTTATATTTTACCTCCTTCCACCTCTCATTTTTCTAAGTTTGCGCAAATTCTAGGAGAAACTCGTAATATTAAACACACTGCCTTCTTTTCCTCGCTGCCTCCTATTACTTCTCACTTTCCTTAATAAGAGAAAATTTAAGGAGAAATTTGTTTAAAATTTTTAAAAAGAGATCAAAAAATTTATAATATATAATAATTAAGCCAAAAAATAAAGCTACATTTTTTTATTGCTTTTTAATAGTAACTTTTAATTATTTCGATATATCTATACATATAAAACTGTAACGTTATTGACTAACTGAATGATTCATTATCGCACAACCTAATCGACTGAAGCTCAAAACCTCAAATTTGGAACGGACGTTGTTCTCTCGCCAAATCGATCCACTAAGACGACATTTTTCGAAATTCGAATGTTAACGAGATAAAAAAGGATAAAAAACATGTAAATTCGCTTACCTCATTATATCTCCTAAGCTAAAAGAGATAAAAAAAATTAATACTTATCGTTGGTCATTAAAAACAAAAAACGACAGGTGTCTGAATCAATTTCATATAATATTTCTTTGATTCAATAAAAAATATCATTACGGGAACAAAATTTTATAAATTTAATAATGAAATTTCATTAACACACAAGGCAAAATAAAAAAAAAACTGCATTTACAATATACCATTTAATAAATGAGGGTCTATAATAGTTTTTATAAAAGACTCTGGAATAAAAATTCGGTTCCACGGATAATTATGTTATAAGTAAAAAAATTTTTTGTGCATTCTTAAAACCCAAGTTTTCTATATACATATATTGTTCGAAAGTTTGAAATTTGAAAACGATTGGATGCATACTTCATTCTGCAGGTTTGTTTGCAATTGCTACGCGAAGCTTTTGAAAAAAAAAAAATCAACAAAATAGGGTAAAAAGTCGTACCCTTCGGTACTTTTTTTAAACACGTCTTTTGCAAAATAATATTGCTTAAAATTAAAACCTATGTTCTTAACGATAAAGGCAGTAAACAAATAAAGTTATTCCAGGGCAGAACTTGGTAAAAATTCATAATTTTGGTACTATTTGCTTAAACGGTCTTTCTTAAATAACTTTTCTTGAACTGGAGACTTTTGTTCTTAAACATAAAGGTGGAAAGCAAATAAAGTAAATTTGAGGGCAAAATAGGGCGAACGTGCGCACTTTTGAGACTGTTTGAAAGCACGTTTTTGTTTTTAGAAATATTTTAAGATAAAATAAGTATAGAAAACTAAATAAAATGTCTGTATTAATTTTTTTTTTTTTTTTTTTTGGATACTTTCTTTAAATGTTGCATTAATTTTCACGTGAACGAAGTTGCGGGTAAAAGCTAGTAGTCCTCATCCTTTTATGAAACACTTGCTGCAGAAACTTTCTTCAGTTCTCTTTTGAAACTGCATTCGTTTCCATACAATATAATTATTGTTTTAAAGTATTCATTAATTTTCTATGCCTTCTCTCTTTCTTTTAATAACAAACTTACAAAAATTGATTGTAAATGAAACAAAGTACACTTTTCCATTCGTCTTTCTCCTTTCATCATCAAACTCAGATGTTTTGCAGCAAATGCTTCACAATGTGGACTGGGATATAAGAGTAGTTAAGAAAAGTACACAAAATCAGCTTAAGTAATCTTTTTGACATGTATTTTTGACGTTTGTTACAATTTATTTTATTAAAAAGTTTTCAGAAGTTATTGATATTGTCATCCTTATATATCCGTTTGAAATTCTCGTATACATTTTAGCGAATGTAATGCAAACAGCAATAATCAGCGAATAGTTCGCAAATACGAATCCGAATATTCGCCGCCCCACTAACTTTTTTATATAAAAGGAGCTAATAAATAATATACTTTTTATAAGCCATGCGGGTTGATAATTCGTACCATTTTATTAGCACGTATCTTTTAAAATAATTCTACACTTGAAAACTATGTATGTTCCATAACACAATGGCAGGCTACAAGATAAAAATTCGTACGTTTATCACTTTTTATCAAATAGGTTATATATTAGAATTTTTTTTTTTTTTTTGCAAACTTTAAACATGTTTTTTAATTAGTAAAGGCAGCAAAAAAATAATGTACACGTAGTAAGTAGCAAAACTGGGTAAAATCTATATCTTTTGGTTCTTTTCTTTCATACGATTTGTTTTAAAAAACTGTGCATTAGCTTTAAAACCATATTCATTAATAGGAAGGTATGAAAGCAATGACGTACATTTAAGAAGCGAAAGAGGGTAATAATTCTTACTTTTGGGATTTTTTGTAAACACGTTTTTTAAATAATTTTTGACAAAATGTATTTGATTTATTTCATGGCTACCAACTTTGTTCCAAAGAATATCACTGAAACAAAATAAAAATAGATAAATTTTTTTAATAATAAACAATTTGTTAATTTTATATAATAAACAAATTTAGCGATAAATCAGTACAAACAACCTTCTTTGAAATAAAATTATTGATCTATTAAAAACTTTAGCGATAAAACGCTAAAAAGTTTTATATGTAAAATTTGATTAAAAATCGCGGGATTGAACGACAAAATAGCTCAATAGGCAGCAATGTAGAAAGAAACACACAGAGTTACACTTGTCAGCATTGCCATTGTCATGTTTTCCATTTTTTGAAAGATGTGAAAATGTTTACAATTTATATAAAGATTTTTATAAATATATAATCTAAAAATTTTAGTATATTGGATGAAAACATTTAGTGATGTACATATTTATATAATAAAGCGATCTTATATTGTATCTGTCCTTTATTATTGCAACGTCCAAAATATATGATTTGATGTGCTGAAGTATATGCAGATTATGAAATCAACAGAGTTCACTGTTCAAAGTTTCATGTTGAACTATGTAATGTTCTGTTTAAAAGTTTGATTTTGATAAGGACCTTCTGAAACACGTTGCAGTTTAACTTTTTAATATTTTAAGCACTTTTTCTTCTTTCTTCTTCTTATATTTTATTAATAATAAAAAATGTATCAAGGGATTTCTAATACACTTCTTACATACTCTTGATCTCGGAAACCAATAAGAATATTGTTTTCTTATCTTCGCCACAATCTCAGCTATAAACTGGATGAAGGAAAGCTTAAAGCAAACTAACCCGAAAAAACTGTGTTTATTGCATTAAAATTGCCAAAGTATTTAATTTTTATAAATTTTTATAAATCGTAATTTTTATAAATTTTTCACCATTTTTGGCTCATAGCTCAAATTTTTTGAGTCATCGAGTTCAAACTCTTTCTCGTATGGAATTTCTAGAAGTGTGAAACCCTTTCTGCGTTTTGCTGGTTTTTATGTTATTTGGTTCATGTCTATATCTCGGGAAGCAATTATCTTCGCCGCAATTGTAGCAATAGACTATTAGAAAAAAGTAGAACAAATTAATCAGAACAAAATGCATATAATGCCAAACATTGCTAAAATGTCGAAAAACTTTAATTTTCTATCTTTTTTGCACCATTTTTGGCCCGTAGCTGCCAAATCGTGGGAAATTCAGTCAAGTAATCTTTAGAAAAAATATATATGATTTTAATCTAATTCATAATTCCTCAGATTATATATAACCACTGCGAAATGCATTTTTTCACATTTTCCAGCTGTATTTTATATCAGAAATTTATGAAATAAATATGTAGGAGAAGGTAAACGCGTACATTAATTAATATTAATTTTTCACACATATTTTGAATTTTCGATGTTAATGCAGCTGAAAAAGGTAAAAAAATTTGGATTATTTTTTCTGAATATTACTTTAATAAAATGTCCATAGTTTGGCTGCTGTGGCCAAAAATGTTGGAAAAAAGATATTAATTCAAATTAAAATTTTTCGACATTTTAGCAATTTTATGGCATTTGCTGCAGTTTTTTCGCGTTTGCTTGTTACACACTTATTGCTCCTAGTCTATAGCAGTAATTATGAGAACTAACCTGTAATTGGTTTCTGAAAAAGTTGCATGTTCTTCGCAAAAATCGAGTTTTAGCTAAAATTTTCAATAGGCCATAAAATCCGAATGGCAGCTAAACTCATTAAATCATTAGATATTCGGTTTAAATATTCGCAAACATTTTAGTGAATGCAAATAGGTCGCAAATGAGAATCCGAATATTCGACTCACCCTAATAGATATATGCGGTATTTAGAAGCGCTTTTCTCTGATACACATATTTGTATCAAGTTTGTACTTAAATGTATATGCATTAAGATTTAAAACATTTTAAGGTCCATAACTCCTAAACTAGATCTTTGGGCGCAAAAAAACGATTTCAAAAATTTTTATTTTCAAAGCACTTTGTAATGCTGTATATTTATATACATGTATAATGTCTTCTACTTTTTTTTAATAGAGCTCCGATATCTTTACGTATTGGCGCTTTCATACAAGAACGTTTGCAACAAGCAATACTAAGTGCATAATCAGAACAAAAAGAATTTACAATTTACATACATATATACATGGATGAAGAAAAAATTATCTTTTTGTTGCAAAAAAAGGAATTTCTATTAAATAACTATCATCATTACTATATTATTTGTTATTTTGAACGCACTTCAACACCATATGACACGTTTATGTATTTTTAATAACTATCAACCTTTGAAGTCGTCCGCAACATTTACGTATCCGCAACTTTTACGTAAGAGTAATGAGGCCTTTATTCTATTTAATACGACGGTTGCGACCGAATTGCCGTAGAAAAAGAAAAAATTAAAATTTAAATTACATTATTTTTGTGTTTTCAAACTGAAAAAAACAAAATAAATTAAAAAAAAATTAAACAAAAATTTTAATAAATTTGGATTTTTTTAAGATTATTTTCAAAAGAAAACTAAGCACGTTTTTCGACGGAATTGTGAGTAAATAGATTGCATTTTAAGATATGTACGCTCGTACATCCTACGTTCTTACGACGTACTTATTTGCTCAGATTACACACATATGTATATGTAAAAAGTGACGTGTGAAAAAGGCATAAATCAGGTGCGTGGCAGCTTTCGAAGAAACAGACAAAAAACGTTTTTTTGTAGTGAAGTGGCAATGTGTAAAAACAGGCCGCTAAAATCAACACAAATTGCTCGACCAAAACAAAAATAACAAAACACAAACCACGTTTAACAAAAGCATTAGTTCAACAAATGTTTTATTTTGTGCCAAAAAATGTATTTAGTATTATTTTTTTGTTTTATAATGTTATTTACTTACTTAAATATTATTAACTAGTGTTGCGATAAGCTTAAAAGTTAATTTTAAGAACAGTTTTGCAAATATATCTCCACTAAATAAATTTTTGTTCATTGTATTGCGGCATAAATGATGGCTCAAAAAGAAATGTAAAAGGGCAGCTTTCTAAGAAAGGTGCAAAAGCTTCAATGGGTTTTAGAAGCTCGTTATTAAAATCGAACATTTTTACAGAACATTAAAAAATGCAGCATAAAACTTTGAACAATTAACTCTAAAGTCCAATTCAGCATCTTCATATACTTTAGCACCTAAATAAAATATATTGGGGATCTTTAACACGTTCAAGATTTTTTTGATAGTTTCTTACATTACTGTTTGTCAAAATTTACAAAAATTGACGTAGGCTGGACACAATTTTAAAGAAATTTACTTTCAAGATGGCAAACAATTTAGAAAGACACACAATAAATTTGCTCACTAAACTTGTAATCAGCTGTTTTCTTGAATGTAATGACACACTCAACTTGAAATAGAATTTGAAAAGCAAGTTCGGGTCAATTTTTAAAAAGGTAAACCAGTGTGAGTGTATTAACACTTGAAACACAAAACCTGATCGTGTAACCCTCAAATAAGGTATGTAGTATTAAAGGGGTACACAAAATTAAACAACCTTGCAATAATAAAGATCTGTTAGTAGCAAAAAATCAACACTTAATATTTTCATCTAATATACAGCAAATTAAATTACATATTCGTAAAAAATAAAATAATATGAAATGTGTTTTAAGGCAAAATTTTCATACAAATCTTTCTTACAATATAACTCAAATCCACTGTAATTTTTATGAATACGGCAGTACATTTATAAAAACTTTATATTATTTTAAAACTTCTTAAATTAACATGCCAAAAAAACGAAAAGTTTTTCATAATGGCAACGCTGGTAAAATGCAACTTTTTTTTTCCAAAAATATTTTTAATTTATAAGAGTTTAATTAAACAAATTTTCATTCAGAATTCGTTTTATAAACCAGAAATATTTTTTATAAATACGGCTTCAAAAGTATAATTTTTAAAAACATTAATACTAAGTTTCATTAAACAAACAAAAAATTAAATCAAACTGCAAATGTCGTACTCAAGATGTGTTTATACACATGTAGGCAGAAAATACTACAACAAAAACAACAGTTTTTTTGTATTGGATTGTTAGCGCCTACAGTTTGAAATGTCAAACACTTCTAATAAAGCATTGTAAAACCAAGACATACTATCGGTTTGAACTGTCAAATTCGCTGCCACCTAATATAAATTTGTTTTGGACATGTACGAGTAAAAGAATATATTTGATTCTTTCTTTCTTACTTTTACAACCCTTAATATTTACTTAAAGCTATTAAGGTCAAGTGATATCAAAAACCATTAGTGTGAGTGACCAACTATGTAGGCGTAACTACATAGGATCAGGGTTATCAGATTTTTCTTAATCTTCATCGCAAAATAGTGTATCGAAAATCGCCAAAAATTTTGATATTTTATTTTTTAAAACTTTTGGTAAAACAAATTTGTGAAATAACTATTATGTACTCGTATTTATATAAAAAAGTATACAAGAGTAATTTTACCTTTATTAAAATTGTCTATATTTAGCCGTATTCTAGAAGCGTGTTTAAATTGTAGTATTTTTAACGTTTTAACATAAATACATTAAAACTAAGGATTTGTAAGTTCAGTTAATTGAATTCTTCATAAATTTAATTTCAACCAGGGGCCTTGTTCTGACAGTCATGCTGAGGCCTTTCTCGATTCGAAAGCAATTTTATTTCTAATTTTTCAGTCGATACTAAGCGAATCGAAATTATTCTTTCAGTGTTGTGAGACTCAATTTTGGCTTTGAGTTCCCTGAGAGAATCGTCGCCCAAAATACCATCAAACGAACGGAGGCCGGGAAGAACAAAGAAATCAAAATAATTTGGAATATTTAAGCTTTGAAAAAATCTTCCTCTAACTTTATGCGTAATCAGAATATCGCCTCCAGCTGATTGAATTTTGAAGGGTTTATTTACGGGTTTAGAATTGAATGCTATAGATTTGGAAATAAAATTCTTGTTTGCTCCCGTACCTACAAGAAATTTTAGAATTTTCCCGTCTCTAAAGCGTAGTTCTAGATAGGGTATGCTAGAGAGGCTCCTGTCATAAAATTTAATTCGTCTTGTTCATTTTCAAGAGCTGGTTCATCGCAAAAGTCTTCTTCGCCCTCATAATCCTCGTTCTGCGTTTCATATTCTTGGCCAGGAGGCTGTCCGTAAGTTTCTACAGTTTCGATATTGAAAAGACGTTGCTGTTTTCGAGGGATGTTGGAAGAGTAAGTTCCAGAATTAGGAAGAGGAGACTTTTCAGGTCTATTAATATAATTTACCTGCCGTGTTCTTATGGAAGGATCGACTTCCATTGGTATGGTTGGCTTTGGTTGAGTGGGTCTCGGAGGTGGGTCATTTTGTGCGTATTGTTGATCCCGTCTTACTGGAATTTGTCCATTATAAATGCGAACTTGTTCAGCTGAACTCAGGTTCCTATAAGGAGTACCAAATTTATTTCGCTTCATTGGGCTCTGTTCCTTATTAGTAGGTGCGCCATTATTATTGTGCCTATTATTGCGCGAGTGAATCGAGGTATTCCTATAGTTCATATTTTGGAACTCGAGGCAAGAAGTATATGCCTCTGGAAGTGTCGCTGGTTTTTGAATTGCTAGCATTTTCAATATATCGCCGTTTATCCCCCGGATGAATACGTCCAAAGCTCTATTTCTGTGACTTGAAATTAGAGCCTCGACTGTTTCAGCCGAATAGTTATCCGACTTGATTTTGCTTATAATCAGCGATAATTGGTGATTAATTTTGGCATAAAATTCGTCAATCGTATTATTACGCTGTGACATAACGCTTAGTTCGTATTCTAAAGTTCCCACATCCCTTTTATCCGCATAATGCAAGAACAAACAATTTTGGATTTTCTCCCAACTTTCTTCGAATATATTATAAGATATTAGGGCCGTATCGGCAGGACCCCTTACTTTGTGTCTTATATGCTGTAGGATTGCCCTATAGATCGGCTTATCTCTAACTATCGCATAATCTATTAATATGGCTTCTATGCTGGATCAAGGAAATGTACTGGACGGGGTTACCGTCAAAGACTTGTAAATCCCTAAGGCAATCGGGAAGTTTCCGTGTTTCGACCAAATCTGCTTCGGTCCTTGGAACGGGGAGTATTGCATCCTCAATAGGAGAAGGGTGGGATCTACTCTCCAAAGCAGTTAGTCTATTGGTGAGCAGTTTTACTTGCTCTATTTGTGCGTTAAGAGCACCGGTAAGCTGCGTTATAGCATCCTGAATCCGGTCCATTTAAAAAAAAAAATTAAGAAATTAGCTTTGCTTCGAAAAGTATTCGTATAGCTTTGTCTTTAAAGCCAAAAAGGACGATTGGTTCGTTGAACCAATGAACTATTCACAATCTTCCAGATATTTTTTTACCACAATGTTAAAAAAAAATTCCCAAAAACTTTGTTTGTGTAGAAAGGTGTATAGGCCAAAAGGTGTTTTCAATTCTTAATATTTTTATTTTTACAATAAGAAAGAAAATCTGTGTTTTCGTTTTCTAAAGAGAAATTTATAATATACGTTTTTTAAGTTTCAAATATTTTTACTTTTTACTTTAATATTTTTAAAAAAATTTATTCGTTTTCTTCTTTTCCAAATTTATCCCAATTTTCACTATAAGGATAATAAAATATTTTCTACAAGGTTTATACTTTTAATTTGTTTTCATTAACTAATAAATATTTTATAGTCTTCACTTTCTTAATTCTAATGTTCGCTTTCTTAATTTCAATATGACTTACAACATAGTTTTTATGAGGATCCACATTCTATTGGAGATTCCGCTTCGTCCTTTTTGAGGGGTTTACTCGTCTACTGGGGTACGGATATTCGTCACTGTGTGGGTTCCTTTTATTCTTCCCTTTGGTATCGGTGGTGTTATCTCTTCTTTTCTGAGTTTACCTCCACGTTCTTAAGGGTGAGTTGTGAGTTGTATGGTACATTTACTGATGAGTTTCCAGAATTGGTTTTCCAAACTTCTTTTGTTCTTCAAATGCTCCTGAGTTGGTTAACTTTTTTTGACTCTTTATTTAATTTGTAAATCACTTTTTTGCTTGTTAACTTCACTGTTCTTTGGTAACAAAAAGAAATTCTAATTGTTCGATTAATTTTCTAAACCTCTTCTGTTCTTCAAATGTTCCTTAGTTGATTGATTTTTGTTAACTTTTTTTTTTTGACACTTTATTTAATTTGTGAATCAGTTTTTTTGTTTTTTAACTTCACTGTTATTTGGAAAAAAAATTAAGTCGTTCGATTTGCTTTAATTTTCCAAACTTTTTATAATTCACTCGGGTTTTTTTAGTTTTCTAAACTTTTATAATTCACTCAGTTTATTTTAGTTTTCTAAACTTTTATAATTCACTCAGGTTATTTTAGTTTTCTAAACTTTTATAATTCACTCGGGTCGTTCTGATTTTCTGAACTTTTTTATAATTCGCTTGGGCGCCAGCTATGGAACAATGAATTGAAACACGTCACCCTTTCTTTAATACCAAATATCAACTTACTCTTTATTCAAAATATTTCTTTTTAATATCTTATTCTACAATTGGTGTTAACAATTATGCTTACACGTCTATCATTTAATATTTCATTTTTTGTTAATATATTTTGTTTATTGTTGCACTTCTTTAAGTGCAATGAATTTAATATTTTTGTTCTCATTTTTTGTAAATATATTTTGTTTATTGTTGCACTTCTTTAAGTGCAATGAATTTAATATTTTTTGTTCATATTTTATTGGCCTAAATGTATTAAGTGTATCGTTATAGAATTTGTTGCATTGACTTTAAAATTCTTAAGAATCAGCGTCTCGCTATCAAAGTAAAGTTTAGTAATGAATTTTCATGTGTAATTTATATTGACCTCTGGAAAATTTGTGATTGTTGGAATATTTAATGTTCCACGATTGCTTTTGTACTTGGTGTTTAACTGAATTGCTAAAATTATGAGAAATCCAGCGAGGAGTATGAAAAAATTTAAGCCGATTGAAATAAAACCTTTATGTGAGAGGTTACCTATGTTTTCAATATTTTCGAGATGAAGGTGATGAAGATATTGTAAGTCTAATTTTATATCTTTTTCGGTTAGTTTACTTTGAAGAACTGGTGGAAGAATCTGAAAGGAGATTGTTTGCCAATTCGAATAGGCAATGTTATTAAGAGTGATCGTTTCGTTTAAGAAATTTATGATGTAGGTGCCATTTAGAATCTGTGTGGTATTGTCGTGTAAAAGATCTCCATGATAGTTTGTTAGAAAGAGTGTACCTTCCGATATAAGTTCAACTACTGGTCGTCTTTCCATCTGATACTCGCAGATTGCTTTTCCTCCATTAAGGATATTAGTTACGCAATGGTCAGAGCTCAATTTTTCAATCTGATCCCTTCTACAGACCGTTATGTCTCCAATGTTCATACAATTTCCCTTTATGCCATACTTTTCCGTTTGGGATATAAATAAGTTCGTATAGTTGAGGTAAATTCGTTTGTTATTCTTAATTGTTGAACGCAAGATCACCTTATTAAACAGAGTGTCTTCCGTTTGGGGTAAAGAAATGATATATAAGAGAAGAGAGTCCCTTATAACCATTGAGGGTTGCGCAAATTGGAGTGCCTGTAACTCATTATTGTATGGAAGTGTCTCAGTCCGGGAGTTTATATTGTCGATGTCTCCCTTGTTCAGTAGTTGAGAGTGTACTATACCCTGTTTCGCGAGTTCACCTGCCATTACAATTTGTAATTTTTCTTCCTTCAGCAATCCGAGCTTGTTAAAAAGCATCTGTGCCATGTTGTTTGTATCTGCTTCAGTGATTATTTTGTTGTAATTTTATTGGTTTGGCTAAGTATATGATCCCAGTCGGTAGCATCTGGGTGGCCAGCTACCCATTTCCATACAGAACCGATCCAATTTATCGATCTCTTAGTTTTTGTTGGGTTCCGAACATGGAGTTGGTCCAACAAATGTCCTATCTTACTAAGCTGGTGTTGTATCTGTAGGCCCAGTGGTCCAGCTTCTTTTTCTCGGTAACGAATCACTGTCTTTATTTCCGTTAAGGCTCGTTCATATTCTTCTAGGTGTATTTCGTTCTTAAGGATGTTGTTGACAATTTCTTTAAAGTTCGTTAAGTTCTGATAATGAATTCTCTCCGCTCGTCCGAAAAAAATGTCAACCGGCTTCTTTTTTGTGACAGAATGAACTGTATTATTGTATCTATCCGCCGTAATATTAATTAATTCTATAGTTGAGTATTCCGGATATTCTTCTCGTAGGCATCTTAACATCTCAACAATCTTAGAGTGTACCCTTACAATTGTACCATTAACCTCACTTTTCTGTGGAGGTGCAAAGTATGTTTCAATTCCCAATCCTTCTATATAGTTTAAAACTATTGGGCTGATGAAACTGCCTTTGTTATCCATCGCGAAACTTAAGAGATGTCCTTTATGTTAACGTGTAGAATCTCCGAAAGGTATGATGGAATTGGAGTTGGTTGAATTTCAGGATTTGGAGGATGTCTATCGTACTTATTCCTACTGCAGACTTCGCAAGACTTCGTATAATTTTTTATTATTTTGGTAATTTTCGGGAAATAGTATTTTTCCAGAATTTGTTCTCTGTTTTCAGCGGGATTCCTGTGGGCCCTTTTGTGTTCGTTCTGGATAATACAAAATATCTGCTCTTCGTCTGTTACATCTTCTACCAGTCTTTGGGTAATTCTTATTCTGAATTTAGAAATATGTTCCTTGTAGATCTCTTGTAGCATCATAATTATGTTCTCGGGTATTTTTATTCCGTTAATGACATTTGTGTCTAATTTCTCCTTTAAAATATAAATCAATTTTGCTTTACTAAGTCTTCCAAGTTTTATAAAATTTCTTTTAAAATTTTTGTGCGGAATTTCATGATAGCTAGAATCTAAGTTTTCGGAAAATATAATTTGATTTCGGAAAACGTTGATTGGAGCTTCACAGTGGTGAATGAGATGGGTGCTGTCTTCTTCTGCGCTGTGCTGAGAATTGTCATCAGAGGATGATAAAATATTAATTTCCGGGGGTAATCTCGACAGTGCGTCTACGACAACATTTGTCCTGCCGGGTTTATAAATCAGAGTGTAGTTGTACTCCTCTATTCTCGCATTCCATCTCTTAAGTTTCGCGTTGTTGTTAGAGTTGCTTAGTGCAAACGTCAGTGGTTGGTGATCTGTAATGGTTTTTATTTCCTTAGCTCTATCAAGAGATCATATAATAGCCAGCATTTCCTTTTCTATAGTCGAGTAGTGTTCCTCGGTTTTATTGAGGGAGCTAGACAAAAAGATTATTGGGCGATCCTTTCCAATTTCTCCCTGAGAGAGGACAGCTCCTATGGCAAAATTTGAAGCATCAGTCGTTAGGATACATGGCTTCTCGAAGTTTGGGAACACTAAGATTTCGGATGACGTAAGAAGTTCTTTTAAGCCATTAAAAGATTTTAGGGCTTTATTATCTAGATTGATTGTGATTTTCCTGGACTGGCTAGCTTCAGGTTGGTCAATGGTTTTGCTATTGCTGCAAAATCCCTTATAAATCTCCTGTAATAGGATGCCAACCCCAAAAAGCTTTTCAGATCTTTTAGATTCTTTGGGGGAGGAATTTTTTGTATCGCAGAGATCTTTGCAGGATCAGGCCATATGCCGCCTTGTGATACAACATGTCCAAGAAATTCGACGTTTTCCCTTAAGAATTTTGATTTCTCAAGGTTAACTCTTAAATTAGCCTTCTTTAATAGAGAAATAACTTCCCTTAGATTATTGTTATGTTCATCTCGGTCTTTACCAAATACTATTATATCGTCTATGTTGACGTAGCAGCCTTTTCCAATTAACGAATACAAGACGTCATTCATCATTCGTTGGAAAATTGCAGGTGCATTTTTTAGACCGAAAGGTAGCCTTACAAACTCAAATTTGCCGTTGCTTGTGGAAAAGGCTGTCTTCTCTATGTATCACTCATTCTACTTTGGTGGAATCCAGAGGTTAAGTACAGATTGGTGAAATATCTGCTCTCTCCAAGGCTAGAAAGAGTGCTATTTATGTCTGGAATTGGATAGGCATCTGAGATGGTTACCGCGTTTAAGCGTGTGAAGTCCACGACTACTCGATATTGTCGCTCGCCGTTTGGTTTCGGTTTTTTTCCACTATCCACAGAGGTGAATTGTATGAACTTCTGGATGGTCTTACTATGCCAGCTTCAAGCATTCGTGCGACCTGTTTTTCTATTTCGTCCCTTAGGTGACCTGGGAAAGGGTACGGTCTGGTATAAATTGGCTCATCTGTTGATGTCCTTATTTCTGCTCGAACACTTGTTCCAATTATTCCACTTCCGGAAACTGGGCCAAATAGTATTTTGAATTCATTCGCCAGGTCCTGTTTATCTTTTTCCAGTTTTTGATTGGTCTCAATATTATTGACCTGCTTAGATAATCTAGCCTTAAGCTGAATTGTAAAGCCATTGCACAACTGTAGGGTATTATTTCCGCGGTCAATTACGGCTTTGAGTTCCCTGAGAAAATCGTCGCCCAAAATACCATCAAACGAACGGACGCCGGGAAGAACAAAGAAATCAAAATAATTTGGAATATTTAAGCATTGAAAAAATCTTCCTCTAACTTTATGCGTAATCAGAATATCGCCTCCAGCTGATTGAATTTTGAAGGGTTTATTTACGGGTTTAGAATTGAATGCTATAGATTTGGAAATAAAATTCTTGTTTGCTCCCGTATCTACAAGAAATTTTAGAATTTTCTCGTCTCTCAAGCGTAGTTCTAGATAGGGTATGCTAGAGAGGCTCCTGTCATAAAATTTAATTCGTCTTGTTCATTTTCAAGAGCTGGTTCATCGCAAAAATCTTCTTCGCTCTCATAATCCGCGTTCTGCGTTTCATATTCTTGGCCAGGAGGCTGTCCGTAAGTTTCTACAGTTTCGATATTGAAAAGACGTTGCTGTTTTCGAGGGATGTTGGAAGAGTAAGTTCCAGAATTAGGAAGAGGAGACTTTTCAGGTATATTCATATAATTCACCTGCCGTGTTCTTATGAAAGGATCGACTTCCATTGGTATGGCTGGCTTTGGTTAGGTGGGTCTCGGAGGTGAGTCATTTTGTGTGTATTGTTTATCCCGTCTTACTGGAATTTGTCCATTATAAATGCGAACTTGTTAAGCTGAACTCAGGTTCCTATAGGGAGTACCAAATTTATTTCGATTCATTGGGCTCTGTACCTGATTAGTAGGTGCGCCAATATTATTGTGCCTATTATTGCGCGGGTGAATCGAGGTATTCCTATAGTTCATATTTTGGAACTCGGGGCAAGAAGTATATGCCTCTGGAAGTGTCACTGGTTTTTGAATTGCTTGCATTTTCGATATATCACCATTTATCACCCGGATGAATACGTCCAAAGCTCTATTTCTGTGACTTGAAATTAGAGCCTCGACTGTTTCAGCCGAATAGTTATCCGACTTGATTTTGTTTAAAATCAGCGATAATTGGTGATTAATTTTCGCATAAAATTCGTCAATCGTATTATTACGCTGTGACATAACGCTTAGTTCGTATTCTAAAGTTCCCACATCCCGTTTATCCGCATAATGCAAGGACAAACAATTTTTGATCTTCTCCCAACTCTCGTCGAATATATTATAAGAAATTAGGGCCGTATCGGCAGGACCCCTTACTTTGTGTCTTATATGCTGTAGGATTGCCCTATAGATCGGCTTATCTGTAACTATCGCATAATCTCTTAATATGGATTCTACGCTGTGAATCCAGGAAATGTACTGGACGGGGTTACCGTCAAAGACTTATAAATCCCTAACGCAATCGGGAAGTTTCCTTATTTCGACCAAATCTGCTTCGGTCCTTGGAACAGGGAGTATTGCATCCTAAATAGGAGAAGGGTTGGATCTACTCTCAAAAGCAGTTAGTCTATTGGTGAGCAGTTTTACTTGCTCTATTTGTGCGTTAAGGGCACTGGTAAGCTGCGTTATAGCATCCTGAATCCGGTCCATTTAAAAAAAAATAAAAAAATTAGCTTTGCTTTGAAAAGTATTCGTATAGCTTTGTCTTTAAAGCCAAATAGGACGATTGGTTCGTTGAACCAATGAACTATTCACAATCTTCCAGATATTTTTTTTACCACAATGTTAAAAAAAAATTCCCAAAAACTTTGTTTGTGTAGAAAGGTGTTTGTATAGGCCAAAAGGTGTTTTAAATTCTTAATATTTTTATTTTTACAATATGAAAGAAAATCTGTGTTTTCGTTTTCTAAAGAGAAATTTATATTATACGTTTTTTAAGTTTCAAATATTTTTACTTTTTCCTTTAATATTTTTAAAAAAATTTGTTCGTTTTCTTCTTTTCCAAATTTATCCCAATTTTCACTATAAGGATAATAAAATATTTTCTACAAGGTTTATAATTTTAATTTGTTTTCATTAACTAAAAAATATTTTATAGTCTTCACTTTCTTAATTCTAATGTTCGCTTTCTAAATTTCAATATGACTTACAACATAGTTTTTATGAGGATCCACATTCTATTGGAGATTCCGCTTCGTCCTTTTTGAGGGGTTTAATCGTCTACTGGGGTACGGATATTCGTCACTGTGTGGGTTCCTTTTATTCTTCCCTTTGGTATCGGTGGTGTTGTCTCTTCTTTTCTGAGTTTACCTCCACGTTCTTAAGGGTGAGTTGTGAGTTGTATGGTACAGGTACTGATGAGTTTCCAGAATTGGTTTTCCAAACTTCTTTTGTTCTTCAAATGCTCCTTAGTTGGTTAACTTTTTTTTTGGCTCTTTATTTAATTTGTGAATCACTTTTTTGCTTGTTAACTTCACTGTTCTTCGGTAACAAAAAGAAATTCTGATTGTTCGATTAATTTTCTCTTCTGTTCTTCAAATGTTCCTTAGTTGATTGATTTCTGTGAACTTTTTTTTTTTTGACTCTTTATTTAATTTGTGAATCAGTTTTTTTGTTTGTTAACTTCACTGTTCATTGAAAGAAAAAATTAAGTCGTTCGATTTGCTTTAATTTTTCAAACTTTTTATAATTTACTCCGGTTATTTTAGTTTACTAAACTTTTATAATTCACTCAGCTTATTTTAGTTTTCTAAACTTTTATAATTCACTCGGGTCGTTCTGATTCTCTGAACTTTTTTATAATTCGCTCGGGCCCCAGTTATGGAACAATGAATTGAAACACGTCAACCTTTTTTTAATACCAAATATCAACTAACTCTTTATTCAAAATATTTCTTTTTTAATAACTTATTCTTCAATTGGTGTTAACAATTATGCTTACACGTCTATCATTTAATATTTAATTTTTTGTTAATCTATTTTGTTTATTGTTGCACTTCTTTAAGTGCAATGAATTTAATATTTTTGTTCTCATTTTTTGTTAATATATTTTGTTTATTGTTGCACTTCTTTAAGTGCAATGAATTTAATATTTTTTGTTCATATTTTATTGGCCTAAATGTATTAAGTGTGTCGTTATAGAATTTGTTGCATTGACTTTAAAATTGTGTTGTGTAAGCAAGTGTATTGACTTTATGTCGTTATGGAATTTAGTGCGTTGAATCTAAGATTGTGTTGTGTAAGCAAGTGTATTAACTTTAAGTGTGTCGTAATAGAATTTGTTGCAATGACTTTAAAATTATGTTGTGTAAGCAAGTGTATTGACTTTATGTTGTTATGGAATTTAGTGCGTTGACTCTAAGATTGTGTTGTGTAAACAAGTGTATTAACTTATATATATATAAAACTGTAACGTTACTGACTATATCACTGATTCACTATGGCAAAGCCTAAACTGAAGCTAAAAACGTGAAATTTTAATCAGAGGTTGTTCTCTCCCCAAATCGATCCACTACGACTGCAAAATTCGAATGTTTAGGTGGTAAAAAGTGTAATAACGGGTAAATTCGGTAACCATATATCTCCAAAACTTAAGCAGATACAAAAAAATTTAATACATATTGTTGTTCTTTAGAAAAATAAGCGGACAAGTGCCTGGCACTTTTTTGAAATTCTGCTCTTTTAGGGAGTAAGTCAGTAAAACCAAAAATTTGGTACTTTTTAGTCACCGCAGCTATCTTTTAAGCCAATAAACGTTAAAATAAACATTATATCACGTCCAACACTTATCTAAAAACTTTTTCGAAGTTCGAAAGTTTAATGGGTGGAAATCTTAACTATTTTTGGTACTGTTTTACAAACAATTTTTCTCCATTCATTGACACATATGTATTCATTTATAGCTTTGTTGATTAAACTTAATTGTTTTTAACATATGTAACTTGATTCAGTTATGTAAATAAAAGTCCTTAATTTGTATTTTAAGTTGCTTATATATTAATATTCAATAAAATGTATTAGAAATATAAAGTTGCTTTCGGTTAGTTTTACGAAGAAGAAAAACGAAGGAATATGGTGATCAGTAATGTCAATTGGTTCTAAAAACCACCAAGTTACAGTAGTGTCAATGTTCACTACACTACAGTTCCTCCCCCAACCAGCAGTCACCATGCCGCTTTGGAGCTTTCCTCCGTCGTGTAGGTCGTGATAACGGTGTTGCTGGGTTTTCCTCAGTATCGGTTGCGGATGATAATTATACTGGTAGTGGAATTCTCAGCATGTGTTGAATTTTCTACTGGAGTTAAATCTTCACCTGTTTTTGTTGGTATATTTAAAAATCGCTTTCGTAATTGGTTAATATGTCTTGCCTGAATATTTCCGTTCGCCACGATTTCATAATTTCGCGAACCTATTGATTTAACTGTTCCCAGCTACCATATTTTTCCTTTTCCAAAATTTCAATACCAAACATTATCAAATGTTTTTAAACCTCTTACCGGTTTTTTTAACTCGATCTGCTTTTCGTTGATTTTATTGTTGGCTACCCATTAAAATTTCAGCTGGACTTTCGCTCGAATTTACTGTTGGTGTTCTTCGAAGTCGCAATAATATGTTTGCTAAATTTTTCTGAATATTTTAAGATGGCATTTTCTTAAGATTATTTGTAATCGTTTGTACAAACCTTTCGGCCTGGCCGTTCGATTATGGATGATACGGTGCTGTGCAAAAATGATTGATACCATTTGCTCTTAAAAATGATTCAAAGTCGTGTGAAATAAAATTTCGTCCATTATCGGACACAATTGTATCCGGTATACCATGTGTTGCAAGAACGTCTCTTAAGAATTCAATGGTCTTTGCCGAATTAGTATTATTTGAAATTTTTACCTCCACCCACTTGCTGTGTGAATCGACTATTATAAGAAAATTCGTGCCCATAAACGGACCCGCATAGTCGATATGTAATCTCGACCATGGCTTTAACGTTGCTGGCCATGGTTTTGATTCCGCTATTGATGGATGTTTGCTATTTATCAGATTGCCTGGCTGTCATCTCGATGTCCTTGTCAAGAGCCGGCCACCAAAAATAGCTTCGTGCCGTCGCCTTTATTGCTGTCTACCTTGGTGTACCTCAGAAAGCATCTCTGACATCTTTGAACGCGATTGTTCTGGTATAACTCTAGAGCCCCATAACAAACATCCTCCATTTATAGATAATTCATTCATTCTACTGGAGTACGGCTTGAACTTATCTGATTTATCAGGAAAATCTGAGTTTTTACGTTGAATGTGTCTAAGAACTTCAGATAGTATTGGTTTCCCGTTGCCTGTACAATATTGTATGATGTTACTAAAAACTGGTCTTCCACTTCAACAAAGTATAAAATTTCGGGAATATCTGAAACTTAAAATTTTTCCTCATTTAAAGGTAATGGACTAAGCGCATCAGCGTTCTGGTGTTATGTGTCTCTTGACCGTCTGGCGTTATGTGAGCTAGGACGGCCCCTACACTATATGGTGATGCGTCTCCATTTAAAATAAGTCTTCTAAGTAATGTACTACAAAAATTTCGGATGGAAGTATTTTTTTCGCCTGGTTAAAATTGGATTTTTGTTCGCTTCCCCATTTAATTCCAATAATTTTCCTTTATTTTGGAAAAATCTGTCATAAAACGTTATTAAGCCTAGAAATGCTTGTAGTTGTTGTTTATTTTCTGGCTCAGGTGCATGATAGATCGCCCTGATTTTTTCATCTGTTGGCCGGACACCCTGTTAATTTATGGTGAACACCCAAAAAGTTACTTCGTTTACTGCAAAAAACCACTTAGATTTTTTTAACTTTAATCCCGCTTCCTCTATGCGCCGGAGTGTAGTTCTTATACGTTGCCACATTTAATCGATACTGCTGCCACCAATCAGGATATCGTCTAAATACACAACAACTCCTTCTACGTTAGCCAAAAGTCCTTCTATTATTCGTTGGAAAATACTTGGCCCTGTTGAAATTCCAAATGGTAGCCTGGTTACTTCAAAAAGTCCGCGATGCGTATTTAGTGTCAGTATTCTGGCCGACTCATCATCTACTTTCACTTGAGTATAAGCACGACCCAAGTCCAATCGCGAAAACCACATAATATTTGCTAGAGTTCCAAAACTTCTGTATTTGTTGGTAAAGGGTACGTCTCCTTACAAATAATCTGATTTACGGTACATTTGTAGTCGCCACAAATACGAATACTGCCGTCTGGTTTTATTACTGGCACTACTGGAGTCGCCCATTTACTAAAATTTACTGGACGGAGTACGCCTTCCTTCTCCATAACCTTTAACGCATCCTCAACCTTGGATTTCAATGCAAATGATACTTGGCGATAACGAAAAAATTTTGGTTTGCCTGATTTTGTCATCATAAGTTTTACTGGTTGACCTTTGTCTTCAAACCTATTTCTGCCCAATAGTGCCTGACCATTACCACTAACTACCAATAATGTCATATTTTTGATGTAACCTCCAACAGAAACCGGTAATTCTATTTCGCCAACCATTTTAAAATCCGCAATGAATCCGCAAACTCCTAATTTTATTGGACTTCCATTCAATTTACAATGCTTCAATTTTTCGATGAACTCCTTCTCGCTTATGATTGAATATGCGGCCCCGGAATCTATTTCCATTTGTACTGGTCGCCGGTCAATCCTCACCACCTTCTTATTTGCTGGCAAAGTACAGCCGCTCATTGATAAAATAAAATCAATCTTGTCCCCCTTCTGTTGGCAGTCATCAATTTGGTTCACTGGACCCTTTGGTTTTCAAGATTTGGATTTTGTAATGCAAGCCTTTTCGATGTGACCCCGTTTTTTGCAAAAATGACAATCAACATCTTTGAATTTGCGACCCTGGTGTTTGTCATTTTGGGTTTTGCTATTTTGTGAATTTCTTGTTGATTCGCTGGCATTTTTAAAGCTGTTAAATTTTTCTGGGCTTCTTCACTGGCTATTGCTTCATTCTGTGTAACTTGTCGTTTGACAACAAACGTTTACATAAATTTTCGTCACGCATACCACATACCAATCTGTCACGTAACATATCATCCAAATCACTGAGTTCACAAAACGGGCTTAGTTTCCTAAGAGCTGCCAAAAATTCCGGTATTGACCCTCTTTCCTTTTGATCCCTGCGATAAAATTGAAAACGTTGTAAACTTTTTTTGGGTTGTGGGCAAAAATGTTTTGGTAGCAATTCGATTGCCCTATTGTACGTAAATTTGTTATCCAAAATATCATCCGGTGTGGCAACAGATTTTAACAACGTATATGTGTCTGGGCCACATGATGACAAAAATATTCAATTTGTAATTTTCTGATCCGTCACTGCATTTGCCATAAGAAAAACTGCATCTGTTCTAAATATACCTGCCACTGACCATTTGCCACTACAAATTAAACCAATTTTCCGTATTTCGACGCCATTTTCTTTGTTTGCAAAGCTAGTTGATTTTCTGGATTTTCTGGTGTTTTCTTCTTACTGAGACCACCGGTTGTTTCCCCCTCTTGATCCTCGTCGCTACTTAACATAACTTGATTCAGTTATGTAAATAAAAGTCCTTAATTTGTATTTTAAGTTATTTATTAATATTCAATAAAATGTATTAGAAATATAAAGTTGCTTTCGGTTAGTTTTACGAAGAAGAAAAACGAATGAATATGGTGATCAGTAATGTCAATTGTCCGGTTCTAAGAACCTACAAATTACAGTAGTGTCAATGTCCACTACACTAAGTTTTTATGTAATTAATTGAAATTTTTGATATTTTTAACTCCGGCTAAGGATTTTCATTAAATTGTTTTAATGATGGAATTTTACAACATGAAATGAACTGAAATTTATTGACAAATTTTTATTTCTTACTGAACCAGGGCTCGTACCCTGATCGACGTTTCGAGAACAAGCACATTATCATCTTTAGAATTTTTTGCATTTTAACCCTTCCGCCGCTGAGACGGCTGGCAGTCTATAGTCAAATATCAATATTTTAACCAATAGTATTGGTAGATTTGCTGTAATTGATTATCTTTTTTCAATTTATTTACATGTTTATTCCTCGCTTCTGTTTTTCGTGCTTATTAAAAGAATTCCTCCATTATTCAAAGAACATTTTTGTTTTTGCGTTTTCTTTTTTGTTTTTTTTGTTTTTATTGACCTTCTTTGCACCTGAGTTCGAGCCCTGGTTCAGTAAGGAATACAAATTATTAGTAATTAATTTAAGTTTATGTAACCTTTACTTTTTTATAAAATTGTTGTATAATTTATTTTTTGATATAAAAAGAAAATCTCAGGCTCAATAAATTTTACAACAATTAAATTATGAGTTAATTCTATAATTCTTTTTTAAAAAATGCTCTTATCATGGTGTTTGTAGAAGTTGTTTTCCATTTAAATTTTAGGATAAAAAGAGGACAAAAAAATTTCACGTTGCAATGTAAACATTAAATTTATATATGAAGTTTATTTTAAAAAAATTCTTTACTATAAACGTTTGGATATTTCTTGTTAATCTAAAGAATTATCTGAAAATATGTTTTGCTCTAAATGGTTTCAAAAATGGCATTTTTAAAATTTCAACTTCTCTTAAATTATAAGAAATAAAATAAAATATAAATGAAATAATCTTTTATTATCTTTTGAATAAAACCACAGCATGGGACAACATGTAGTTTAACAGCCATTATTACATTTTGCCAATAGTTAAAAGTAGCATTTTGTACCACATATAAAAAGTTTTTCACTATGTAAATTTTGCTTAAAACTCGAGTGAGCAAAACAATAAGTTAAAGACAAGTTGATCCTACCGGGTAGGCTTAAGTTAAGCTAAAAAAATTAATAACTTGTTAAACGTCCGACAAAATCTTACTTTTAACTAACGGCAAGTTGTAATAATGGCCCTTTGTGTTTCTAAAAATTTGAATAATGGTACAATGTTTTAAATTTAGATTATTTCCTGTAGTAAATTTTAATGTTTAGTGCTAAAAAGGAAATTATATACTATTGTTTTTTTAGTTTAATGTGTCTTGTTAAATAAAATTAGTTTTAGAAGTGTAATGGAAGAAATAACCAAAAGGGTGACAAAAGAACAAAAAACATCCTCATTATATATTAAGAGGAGCACAAAGAATTTGCCCATTACATGTAAAAAATTATCTTCAACCTTAAGTCAAGTGAAATATAAAAAATAACCTTTTAAGATTTGTAAATTCCACCGGCGCTAAAAGCATGGCTGAGCATTGGGACACCTTAGCAGAGATATTTAACACTTTATGGGGAGCGTTAAAAAAATGGTAAAAATTGGATGATGGTTTGACAAAATATGCGAAAAATCTTGGAGATATTAAGTTAAAACACTTATCCTTTGCTTCTATTTAACAGAAACAAGGCAAAGCAGAAGTTCCAAGACTTTATTCTTTTATTTTAAACACCTTTTAGCAAATTTAAATTATCGGTACTAAAAATTAAGTGTTTTTGTCCCGGGTATACACCAAAAGTAAATATCTTAGCAATTTGGCAATAACGCCGGCAGAGTAACAGAGGAATATTTCTTATTGCTCAGCTTATGTTAAAGGCATGGGAAAACGTATAAATGTATATTAACTCATAATTTGCAAACATATCAAGGAAGAGGGTGCAGTGTAAAAAGTGACGGCATCTTGCAGAAATTATTTTGTTAATCTCAATATTTTCTTATTCGATCTTTATTTTTTAAATTTATATTAATTTTTTTAAGCTTGAGGTCTTTTGTTGTATTATTTTAATAAACATTTTTTTTATTTTTACTTTTATATAAAAAAAACTCAAGCTTAAAAAAT
This sequence comes from Pollenia amentaria, assembly GCA_943735925.1. Classification (NCBI taxonomy): domain Eukaryota; kingdom Metazoa; phylum Arthropoda; class Insecta; order Diptera; family Polleniidae; genus Pollenia; species Pollenia amentaria. The sequence goes on from OX031011.1 coordinate 23,733,015, forward strand.
TAATATAAATTTAAATAATAAAGAACGAATAAGAAACATGTATATTATCAAAAATAAATTTGGCAATTTTATTTTAGTGCTTATTAAAAAAAATTTTTTTCGTGGTTATTTTTAATTATTTAATTCTTTTAGTTCAAATATAATTTGCTACCATTTTGAAAACTTAATTTCTTTTCCACTTAGTTTGCTTCTATTTTTTCTTTTTGCTTCGTTTTTTCAATTCACAACCAAATTTGACGTTTTATGTTAGCAATAATTGTCAACGAAAATTGACTAACAATTATTGCAGCATTAATTGCTGAAAATAAATATGTACAAAAAATTGTGTCTACATTAAACATAACCTTATTTGGACATATACTGCAATAAATGTCGCAAGATTTTTATTTCTGGTATAGACGGGCAGTGAGAGCAACAACTATTTATTTGGCGTTAGAGAATACAACACTTAGGGCCATTATTACAACCTAATGATAAAGTTGCTGATAGTTAACGTGAACAATAGCTATCTTGCATGATAAAGTGACCAATAAGTTTTTTCCATTATTACAACTGTCCGTTAAAATAAAAAATGTAATTTATATACTGTGGCAACATTGCAGTATATACCGACTACTTTTGGTTGTTTAAAATACGTAGTGGCAACGACTAAGTAATTTAATATGACATAAAACTGTCATTGAAGTTACCATATCTTCAGCAGAAAATATGGCATCTTCAAGTTCTTAAAGTTCACTTGTAAAGTGAATAATAAAGAATTTGATCTCGGTAATAGGTGAAAATTCTTTTTATGTAGCTGCAATAAAACGTGGTGGTATAAATGAAACAAAAATACAAGTTAATCGTGAAGATGATTTTCGTAAAGTAATAACTAAATTATAAGCACTAAAAAAACTTTTATACACGTTAAGCTTAAAAAAACGAAACTCATCCCATTTTCAATCTGAAATATATAGGAAAATAACGATAGAGGAGCCGCACAAAAGGAACGGTTTAAACTGCCAAGAATTTGGTCACACTAAGGCATACTGCCATTTAACCCCTGTTTGCGTTGTATGTGGAAAATTGCATGGTACAGCTCTCTGCGATAAGTCTAAAAATTACCCTAATGTAAAAAAATGCAGCAACTGTGGTGGTAATCACACTGCCAACTATAGAGGATGCCCTGTATACTCTATCGTCAAGCGCTCGGTTGGACCGAAATCTTATCCCCCTCAAATTCAGGTAGCACATCAAGTTAACCGCAGCCTAGTAATAACAGAACATCCTACGCTAACGTCCTAAAATCAAACCATATGCCAATGCAAGGTGATTTGCCAAATAATGATGAGACACCAGTTTCTAATTTAAGTCGTCTAGAAAAAACCATGGAAACACTAGTACAAACAGTAACAAACTTTACGAATACAATGGGTAATATGATGCAGGAAATGTTAAGAATGCAATCGATGTTATTGCAAGCTGTACTTAACAAGCCATGAATTGTTTAAAAATTTGTTTTTGGAACGCAAACGGCATTCCCCAACATAAAAATGAACTAGAATACTTTCTTAAAAGTAAACCAATTGATGTAATGATGGTTTCTGAAACTCATTTGACCTCAAGAAATACGTTTAAAATTAATGGTTATATATTATATGATACCAAGGACCCTCGAGATAGAGTTTGTGGAGGTTCTGCTATTTTGATAAAAACCCGAATCAAACACTACTTAATGTGTGATCATCGTGAAGATTATCTGCAAGCAACGAACATTTGTGTTAAAGAGCCAAATCGAAACTTTGTACTTTCATCTTTATACTCTCCACCTAGCTTTTCAATATCAGAAAGCCAATATTATAAATATTTTAAATCATTAGGATCCTGTTTCCTAGCCGCTGGCGATTACAACGCTTAACATACCTTCTGGGGGTCACGGCTCATTACACCAAAGGGTCGTGTTTTGTATAATACAATGTCTAAAATGGATTTAAATGTGGTCGCGAGTGGACAACCAACTTATTGGCCTACTGATCAGCAAAAAATTTCAGATATCATCGATTTTGGCGTGGTTAAAAACATCCCCGCAGAAACGATTCACGTTGAAGCTTCTTTAGAATTATCTTCTGATCACACACCTACAATTCTTACCATATCAAACCCTTATAGAATTGTATCTCCGTCTGGTTACTTAGTGACGTCAGCCACACAAATAAATTGGTTAAAATATAAAAAATATCTCAGTACCCACTGCACTGAAAATATTCCGCTTAGAACACCAAAGAATGTGAATCTTTCTATTGTAAATTTTAACAATTACCTCAAATAAGCTGTTCAACATTCTAGCATAGCCCGCAAAAATATCAAAAATAGTAAAATATATTCTACAGATGTCGAGCGTCTCTTGACTGAAAAAAGGAGAGTTGGAAGATAATGGCAATTGCACAGATCCCCTCAACTTAAAAATTTACTAAAAGAGTGCACAAAAAGGCTAAGAAACTTACTGCAGTCTCAAAAAACGGCTTCTCTGGAAAAATATCTTAAGGAACTCGATGCAACTCCTCAATCTGACTACTCATTATGGCGTGCAGCTAGAAATCTTAAAAGACCAGTTATCACTAAACCGCCATTAAGAAACTTAAATGGAAGTTGGGCACGAAATGACATAGAAAAAGGAAATATTTTCGTTAATCATTTGAAAACCGTATTTACCCCTCATACATCTTTCGATACTGCGGTCGAGTTACCACCTGTTGCTGTTCGATCAGCTGTTCTACTAAGATTTGAAGTAAGAGAAATCGAGAAGGATATTCATGATTTAAACCCCAAGAAAGCCCCTGGTTTTGATAAGATCAGTAACAAAATGCTTTTGGAGCTACCCAGCATAGCAAAGAAAATTATTCTACTAATTTTTAATGCTATTTTACGCCTTGAATACTACCCACAAGAGTGGAAAGTATCCTTAGTTACCATGATACCTAAACCAGGAAAGGATCCCACAAAAGTTGAGTTATATAGACTTAATAAGCTTATTGTCTAATATATCAAAGCTTTTTGAGAAACTTCTAGTGTCTAAATTAACGCCGATTTTAAATGATAACAGATGTATTCCCAATCATCAATTCGGTTTTAGAAGAAAACACAGCACAGTTGAACAAACTCATCGAATAGTAAATGTCATAAGAAAAGCCTTTGAAGAAAAAAAATATTGCTCAGCACTCTTCATCGATGTGTCTCAAGCTTTTGATAAAGTCTGGCATGAAGGTTTACTACTGAAATTGCAGCAAAACTTACCAGCAAATATACACAAGCTGTTAGAAAGCTACTTAGTCGGTCGTCTATTTATTATTAAAGAAGGCGAATTTTTAAGTTCTCCACAGCCAATTAACGCTGGAGTCCCACAAGGCAGCATCCTGGGCCCTCTATTATACTTAATTTATACTTCGGACTTGCCAACAAACAGCTACACCCATACCTCAACATTTGCGGACGACACAGCTTTTCTATGCGTACACGCAAACTGTCAAGAAGCATCTCGTTACCTACAGGATCATATATTTGAACTAGAAAGGTGGATAAAAAAATGGAGGATAAAGATCAATGAGCAAAAATGCGCACATATAACATTCACATTGCGTCGGGAAACATGCCCCCTATTAAAATAAATAATCAAATAATACCCCAACACTCGCATGTAAAATACCTCGGTATACATCTAGATCGGCGTTTAACGTGGAAATGGCATATAGAAGCTAAATTAAATGATAAAACAGAATTGAGTCTTCAACTTCAGGCAAAAATTCTTAAGCCTATAATTAAAACGTTTTTTAGCAATTATTGGAAGGATGTGAGAACAAGTGTTTCTGTAACAATATTTTGCAAAAAGTTTCTCACAAGAACTGTCAAAATAAGTCATATTTGAAATTGATGCGAGAAAAAAAATTTAAAAAAATGGAGCCCAAATTATGTATGTATGTACACAAGAATGTGTATTATTTTATTTTATTTTAAAAGAAAGAATTTAAATGATGAAAATAAGTATTTAAAACACAATTGTTATATTTTGTTATTAAAATTTTTTTAGCCTTTCATTGCTTGTTTTATGAAGGGCTGCCAGATAAATTTGTGAAAAAAAAACGTGAATATCCTAAGAAAAAATAAAAAAATCGTCTATTTTTTTCGGAAAATTTAAAATTAATTTTGACGAATTTTGTTCGATTTTTATCATATAATCACAAATTTTTATCATATAAACACATAATCAAAAAAAAAAAAAAAAAAAAAACATTATGTTCATGGGTAAAATACATATTTTATACATACATAAGCTTGAGGTCTATTTAAATAAAATTATTTATTTTAATTTCCTTTATCCGATAAGAGTATAAAATTTCAGATTGTTATTTTTCCCTGCAGAAATCAGACAAAGGAGTGACAAAATATCATATTGAAATAAAATAAACACTTTTGGACAAAGTAAAAGGCAAAAATTTCCTAAAGTGCATTGACTGAAAAATGGGGTAATAGTTTAATCTTTTGATCACACAAACAAATGTATTAAATAATCCAAGCAAATAAAAATTAAACAGTTTCCGTTCGAAATTTTGCTTTTGCCGATACATTTTTTAATCTGCCTTGTTTTTAAAGATATCGGTTTTCTGTGGTGCCTAATACACAAACATATAAAACTATTTAAAATTGTTTTATTTCAAAGACTGTATCGTCACTAGAAAAAAATCAGCAAATTTTCACTTTGCCAATTTTGGAACAAAAAAAATCGTCAAAATGTCGATAAATCTTTAAATCTGGCAGCCTTATTTTTATTATATAAATTTCTTTCGTTGACGTTTCGCTTGCATTTGACACTTAATTACTGGAAGTATTCCAGTTAAAACAGAATCTGTGTTGTCTGTTTTCGCATTTAAATACAGAAACACTTTTTTCTCACAAATCGAGAAACGATGAAATTTTTTGTTTCACACTTAATATGAGAAAATTTGCGATGCGAGAAATACAGAAACGAGCTACTGTATGGAAAACAACGTTCAGCCCCAGTTCTGTTTCATCATTAACTCAAATGAAACTAAAAGCAATCCAAAATAATTGGCTTATTGGAAGAAATTCTGTTCTTAGTCTCGATTGCAGACTTCTACTTTACAACTCTATCTTAAAGCCAATTTGGTGCTACGGTATTCAGTTATGGGGCACTGCCTCGGCTTCTAACATCGAAAAAATTCAAAGGCGCCAAAATAAACTTCTTCGAATAATCACAGCCGCCCCCTGGTACGTCAAAAACTCAAATATCCACAAGGATCTCAATGTGCCATTAGTAAAAACTATGATAACGAAATATGCAGTAAGATATTTAAAAAGGCTGGAACTGCACCCAAATCCATTAGCTAGAAATATTTTAAATTATGGCGGCCACACTCGCTTAAGAAGAAGAGACACTGCAGCACTCACCCAATCAGATGAGCGATAAACACCTACATATGTGAACAGATACCGTGATGACGAAATCTTTTTTGTTTGGCACTGGCAGGACATAAAGCAAATATTAGGATAAGTTTTGATTAATTATTGTTAGTTCATATTTAATATATGAAGATTCAATAAACAAATACTGAAAAAAAAAAACTTGTAAAGTTACCATGAGGACAAACCTGATGTTAGCTTATCAGTCACTTTTTAGGTTAATGTTAACTTGTAATAACCAAAAACTATTTATCTGTCAGATAGCATCCTAAAAATAACTATTTGTAAGTTGTAATAATGGCCCTAAAGCATTTTAGCGATGACATTAATCGCTAATATTGCGGCGAATTTAATTTTAATTACATTGCCGTTTTTAGCAATGCACGTCAAAGAATTGCATTCGTAGCCAAAAATCGCAAAATCAACTCTATAAATTGTGTGCGATAGACATTTAGCTTAAGCGAATTACAGAATACGTCGACTGATCTCATACATTTTTCCATATAAAAAAAGAGAAGGTAAGATTCGTTTTATAAATTGTCAAAATATTCGCCAACTTTTTTAAATATTGCCAAAAAAATCGCCACGTCACCAAACACAAATTTTCAACGCCAAAGAGGTTCAAATATCGTCACGTCTGGGGAGAAATCGTCAAATCTGATAGCCACGGTCAGAGTTAGAACTAATATTTGAAGACTTGACACCTCTGGCTAATAAAACTGCAAAAAGCAAAAGAGTACTGACTTAACCATTCCTGATGCACGTGTTCAGCAACAGTGCTGCCACGACCAATGAAATTTTAAAATATTAATTAAAAATCAAGAAAATAAAAGCAGAAATGTAATTCTTTTACAAATTAAAAATAAAACGAGAAATTTAAACCAAAAGTTTTTATTTATGTGAAAACTTTTACGTAAAAAATATTTTTATTTTATACGAGTTAAACCCGTCCAATTTCCATACAAAATTCAGTAAATTTGTTCTTCAATAATTTAAGTAACAAAAAAGGAAAAATTATATAGTTACCTGTTAGCCTTTTTGGTGATAAAAATTTATAATTGGTGATAAACTTGGAAACGGTTGGCGATATGCTAAATGCAATTTTTGTAAATATTTTCTAATTTACATATATCAAAAATAATATAAAAACGGGTATAACTTTTTATCTTGTTTTTTAATTTTATTTTAAATTTATAATTGATATTGTAACTGTTTCAAAATTGTTCTATTTGATATAGTTTGTGAATCATTGTATAATATTGACAAACTCGCATTTCTTCTTAATGGGTAAAAAGAATATGACTGACAATCAATGGTTTATTTCAAAATTAAAAATATTGCCAAATTATAATAAAAAAAAAAAACATTAATTGAATATACGTACTTACAAGTTATAAAAAGTAAAATTTTGTTGTAGTTGTTTCTTTGGCCAGAGTGATGAATTTATGAATGTTATTTTTTTCAAGCTAATAGGGCCTCAATTTCTTTAATGTAAATAAAACTCAATTTTTAATTACAATATTTTGTTAACATTCGTAAAATTTTAAATTTCTTAAGACCCTAATTATGTAAAACGCATCGCAACGCCAGAGAATTACATTGAAAGCACAAACAATGTCGTAAATATATTGTAATTTTGTTGTTGCTTTCTACAGAAATGGTCACACTGCATAACACAAGTTATGCAGCGTTTGAAATTTTAACTGCCCGTTCGCCGATATCGAACGTTAACGTTCGCATAGTAAATAACATTTAAAACAAAAACAAAATTTCAAAAATTGTTTTTATTTTTTTTTTTGAACAAATAAAGTATTAAAAAAAGTAAATACAAGTAAAGAAAAAAAAAATACATGTATGTACATACATACATAAACACACATTTTTTTATTCTCGGTGTTGATAAACAATAACAAATAAGAAGAGCAAAACTGTAAACAGTAAAAGAAAAAAAAAAATTTATGAGTGCAAACAGTAGAAATGCATATATCACAGTGAGTGTTAACGAAACAAATGCAGAAATAAAAAAAAGAATCGATGATAGCAAATACCTAACGGCTAAACCTATTACTCGCACGCGATCCCTTTCACCGTCTGTATTTAATAACACGGTTGATACAATAACAAATATAAAACCTGCTAGCGTTGCCTCAACAGCAAAAACAATTTTAATAAGTGATGTAAATATTAACCCCCAATCAGGCATAATAGATAACTCAGTATCACCTTCGGTGTCTAATAATACGGTTGATCTTAATACAATAAAAAATATAAAACCTGCAAGCGGTGCCCCAGCGGCAAAAACGATTTTAATAAGTGATGAAAATATTACCCCTAAATCAGGCATGATGGAAAACTCAGCTCCACAAGTAAAAAGTGCTCAAAAGCCTCCAGTACAAGTAGGTATTGATAGGTACATAACAGTGCTTAAACGGGGTCGCAGCCCAACCTCCTCAGCAGTTGCTTCGGTCTCAAAAGTCTCAAAAGATGGTACAGCTGATAGAACAAGTTCACAAAATCGTTTTGCAATTCTGGATGAGGAATCCCCGGAAGCACAAAACGTTATCAAATCTTCTAAGCCACCGCCGATATATCTTAAGCCTATAGTACACGGCATGTAAAAAGACACATGCGCATGTAGTTCTGACGTACTTTTGACGTCAATGCAAAGCCACAATAAACATTGCGTGTTGTGTGATGACGTCAAAATTACGTCAGAACCACATGCGCATGTGTCTTTTTACATGCCGTGTACTATAGGCTTTAGAGAGCAAAACTCAAATGAATTAATAAAGAATTTGATATCGGTAATAGGTGAAAATTCTTTTTATGTAGCTGCAATAAAGCGGGGTAGTATTAATGAGACAAAAATACAAGTTAATCGTGAAGAAGATTTTCGTAAGGTAATAACTAAATTTGAAGCACTTAATAAGAATTTTTATACATATCAACTGAAGAGCAGTAAAGGTCTTCAGGTAGTGATTAAGGGCATTGACTCATGCGTGGACCCAGGTGAGATAAAAACGTTTTTAGAAGAGAAGGGCTTCATTAAACATTAAACATTAAAAATAGAGAAAAAAATCCCCAGCCACTATTTCGAGTGGAGTTAGAACCCGGCGACATTAAGCTTAAAAAGAACGAAACGCATCCCATTTAATAATCTTAAATATATCCTGTATATAAAAATAACAATAGAGGAGCCGCACAAAAGGAATGGTCCCGTGCAATGTTTAAACTGCCAAGAATTTGGTCACACTAAGGCATATTGTCATTTAACCCCTGTTTGCGTCGTATGTGGAGAATTACATGGTACAGCTCTCTGCGATAAGTCTAAAAACGACCCCAATGTAAAAAAATGTAGCAACTGCGGTGGTAATCACACGGCCAACTATAGAGGATGCCCTGTATACTCTATCGTCAAGCGCTCGGTTGGACCGAAACCTAATCCCCCTCAAATGCAGGCAACAAATCAAGTTTACATTAATGACGTTCAGGTACCGCAGCCTAGTAATAACAGAACATCCTACGCTAACGTCCTAAAATCAAACCATATGCCAATGCAAGGTGAGTTGCCAAATAATGATGAAACTCCAGTTTCTAACTTAAGTCGTCTAGAGAAAACCATGGAAACATTAGTACAAACAGTAAATAACTTTACAAACACAATGGGTAATATGATGCAGGAAATGTTAAGAATGCAATCGATTTTATTGCAAGCTGTACTAAACAAGCCATGAACTGTTTAAAAATTAAACAAATTGATGTTATGATGGTTTCTGAAACCCATCTGACCTCAAGAAACACGTTTAAAGGCAATGGTTATATATTATATGATACCAAGGACCCTCGCGGTAGAGCTTGTGGAGGTTCTGCCATTTTGATAAAAAATCGAGTAAAACACTACCTAATGTGCGATCATCGTGAAGATTATCTCCAAGCAACGAGCATTTGCGTTGAGGAATTATCTCGAAACATAGTCATTTCATCATTATACTCCCCACCTAGATTTTCAATATCAGAAAGCCAATATAATAAATATTTCAAATCATTAGGACCCTGCTTCCTGGCTGCTGGCGATTATAACGCTAAACACACTTTCTGGGGGTCACGACTTATTACACCTAAGGGTCGTGTTTTGTTTAACACAATTTGTAAAATGGACCTAAATGTGGTCGCGAGCGGACAATCAACATATTGGCCTACTGATCAGTAAAAAGTTCCAGATGTCATATATTTTGGCGTGGTTAATAACATCCCCATAGACACGATTCATGTGGAAGCGTCCCTAGAATTATCTTCAGATCACACACCTACAATTGTTACTATAATGAATCCAAATAGAATCGTATCTCCGTCTGGTTACTTATCGACATCAGCCTCACAAATAAATTGGTTAAAATATAAAAAATATCTGAGTGCCCATTGCACAGAAAATATTCCGCTTAGCACACCGGAGAACGTGGATCTCGCTATTGTTAATTTTGACAGTTATCTCAAACTAGCTGTTCAACATTTCAGCATAACACTCAAAAAAAACAAAAACAAAATCATATATTCTACAGATGTCGAGCGTCTATTGACTGCAAAAAGGAGAGTTCGTAGAGAGTGGCAATTGCACAGATCCCCCCAACTTAAGACTTTATTAAAAGAGTGCACAAAAAGGCTGAGAAAGTTACTGCAGTCTCAGAAAACGGCTTCCCTGGAAAAATATCTCAAGGGACTTGATGCAACTCCACAATCAGATTACGCATTATGGCGTGCAGCTAGAAGCCTCAATAGACCAGTTATCTCTAAGCCACCATTGAGAAACTTGAATGGAAGTTGAGCAAGAAATGATATTGAAAAAGGAAATCTGTTTGCTAATCATCTGAAAAATGTATTTACCCATAATATATTTCACGATATATGTAGCTGTCGATTTACCGTCTGTAAATGTTAGAGCAGCTATTCCCTTAAGATTCGAGTTTAGAAAAATCGAAAAGGCTATTTGTAATTTAAACACCAAGAAGGCATCCGGTATTGATAAGATCAGTAATAAAATGCTTTTGGAGCTACCAAGTACAGCAAAGAAAATTATTCTTTTTATTTTTAATGCTATTTTACGACTTCAATACTACCCTCATAAATGGAAGGTTTCCTTAGTAACCATGATACCAAAGCCAGGAAAGGATCACACAAAAGTTGAGTCATACAGGCCTATTAGCTTATTATCTAATATTTCAAAGCTATTTGAGAAACTACTAGTGGCAAAATTAACGCCGATTTTAAATGAAAATAGATGTATTCCTAATCATCAATTTGGGTTTAGAAGAAAGCATAGCACAATTGAACAAACTCATCGAATAGTAAATGTAATAAGAAAAACCTTTGAAGAAAAAAAAATATTGCTCAGCACTCTTCATCGATGTGTCTCAAGCTTTTGATAAAGTCTGGCATGAAGGCTTACTACTGAAATTGCAGCAAAACTTGCCAGCAAACATACACAAGCTGTTAGAAAGCTACTTAGTCGGTCGTCAATTTATTATTAAAGAAGGCGATTTTTTAAGTTCTCCTCAGCCAGTTAACGCTGGAGTCCCATAAGGCAGCATCCTGGGCCCTCTATTGTACTTAATTTATACTTCGGACATGCCAACAAACAGCTACACACAAACCTCAACATTTGCGGATGACACAGCTTTCCTAAGCGTACATGAAAACTGTCGAGAAGCATCTCGTTACTTACAGGATCACATATTTGAACTGGAAAGGTGGTTAAAACAATGGAGGATAAAGATCAATGAGCAAAAATGCGCACATATAACATTCACATTACGTCGGGAAACATGCCCCCCTATTAAAATCAATAATCAAATAATACCTCAACACTCGCATGTAAAATACCTCGGTATACATCTAGATCGGCGTTTAACGTGGTAATGGCACATAGAAGCAAAATTAACTCAAATGAAACTAAAAGCAATTCAAATTAATTGGCTCATTGGAAGAAATTCTGTTCTTAGTCTCGATTGCAAACTTCTACTTTACAACTCTATCTTAAAGCCAATTTGGTGCTACGGTATTCAGTTATGGGGCACTGCCTCGGCCTCTAATATCGAGAAAATTCAAAGGCGCCAAAATAAACTTCTTCGAATAATAACAGCCGCTCCCTGGTATGTCAAAAACTCAAATATCCACAAGGATCTCAATGTGCCATTGGTAAAAACTATGATAACGAAATATGCAGTAAAATATTTAAAAAGGCTGGAACTGCACCCAAATCCCTTAGCTCGAAATATTTTAAATTACGGCGGCCACACTCGATTAAGGAGAAGAGACACTGCAGCACTCACCCAATCAGATGAGCGATAAACACCTACACATGTGAACAGAAACCGTGATGACTAAATCTTTTTGTCTGGCACTGGCAGGACATTAAGTAAATATTAGGATAAGATTTGATTAATTATTGTTAGTTCATATTTAATATATGAAGATTCAATAAATACAAAAAAATTAAAAAAAAAAAATTTCTATGGGAACGTTAACGTTCGATATCGGCGAACGGCCAGTAAAACGCAATGTGAATTTCTGTGCAAAGCAACAACAAAATTACAAAATATTTATGACATTGTTTGTGCTTTTAATGTAATTCTTTGGCATTGCGTTGCGTTTTACATGATTAGGGCCTAAGTACACAGCCATTTTCATGCAGCAAATTCCATAAACTCTAAAATTATAGATTACATATTAATTAATTTTTGAAAAATCTTGAAAATTTCTATGTTTATTTCCAAATATTAAAATTTACTACTGGAAATAATCTAAATTTAGAACATTTTACTCTTATTCAATTTTAGAAACACTAACGGCTAAACTACATTTTGTCCCACGTTGTGCTTTCATTCAAAAGACATTAAAATGATTATTTTATTTCTTATAATTGAAGATAAGTTGAAACTATAAAAATGCTTAATATAGCCAGAGCCAAAATGAAAATTTTGCAGCTAAATAAAAATGTTTAATGTTAAATGTAGCTGAAAAAATGTCACAATGGTCACACTGCATTACACAAAGATTGTTTTGAAGCAGAGTTGCTTTCTTGGAAATCAAGCAAATGTTGCCAGAGAAATTTAAAAAACACAGCTGCCAGGTTGCTTAAAAACTTATTTATTTTAAAAACTTTATACTTTATTAATTTGTTTATTATTTTAGATTTTAGTTAATTTGCCATCTTAGTTACATTTACTTTACTGGAGTAAGTACCATTATAAGTACCTTTTTAAGAAAATTAGTTTATGTAGTTCATATTTTGTTAAAAAGGATGTACTATGTCAATTGTTTTTCTGAAAATTCTCCGCACAAATTCGCTGTTATATATATTTTATATATATTATTCTGGCGGAGTTTATAGAAATTTAGCATTTAACAGCCCAGTTATAGAATTTACTTTTTCTGAAATATATAAAATTAACGGGCTGTTTTTTTTAAATTCTGCATGTAATTTACTTGTTGTAGATAACAGGAAAAAGCTGATTGCATTTTAAAACCCTGTTATTCTTTTCATGTTTCGGTTAAAGAAATATAAAATCTTTTTTTTTCTATGACAAAATGAACGCAACCAACGTTTAAACATGAAGTAGATATAAACTGCCGTACGAAGTAGATAAGCTATTAGTTTGCGCCAGATATTGTGTGCCTTATTATTAAATATTATACGTTTAAATTTAACAACGTATATACGTTGTTCGGTACCTTCATTCGGTGCAAGTCCCTACGGTTACTTTTAGGAAATAACCTAGAAATTTGGATTGCATTTCTGAAAATTTGTATAACAGCCAAGTTATTTTATTTCAGAATTTGCAAAAAGGAATATAAAATTTCAATTGCTTTTTTGGAGATTCTCCGCCCAAATTCCTGTTATACATATTCAATAAAACATATTCCGATTGCATTTTAAGAATGTTGCATATAACAACCCTGTTTTAAAAATAAGTGTTTTAAGTGTACAAAATAGACTTAAGTTTTTCTTAAATATATTTAAATATCGAAATGCTTTTTTTTTTTCTGCATAAAATTTACTTTTGAAAATAACATACAAATTCCGGTTGCTTTTCTAAATATTTTGCATATTTTTTTTAATAGCATTTCTGAAAATTCTCTCTAATATCTGTAGCAAAAAGGAAAACGTGCATAAGTCGAATTATGAAAGCTTTGAGTCTTCGGTACACTTCCAATCTCCATGTTTTAAAGTACAAACGTATGAAGTTTTCATTATTTTGAACGATTTTTTAGGAAGTTATAACAAAATTACTTTTTGCTTACTTTTTTCCAATGTTAAATAACATTTGGAATAAAGCTAAGATTAAGTTATGTATGAATTTAGATATGTGACATGAATAGTATTTAGTAATAAAAACATAAAAAATATAAGCGAACAGAAGTGATTGATGATTTTATTCGAATAAAATATATTTTCAAATATAACCTTTTAAGCTTAAAATTGCTTTACAACAAAATTAACAAATTGAATTAAATACTTTTTCCTTATTGCCACAGATATAAATTTAATAAAATGTTCAGAATACTTTCTCCAAAATTTTGTATATTTGTTTAGTAGTTTTCTTTCAGTTCTTTAAATTCTATAAAATTCTGATTGCTTTTCTAAAAAATTTTGCTTTTAGCAACCCTTAATAGAAAGGTAATGGGGATCTTGGTAGTTTCCGGTAATGCGGATGGTAATGCGTATGATAATGCAGTTCCGGCAATATGGATGGTAATGCGGTTCCGCTAATGTGGGTGGCAATGCTATATCCAATTTCAGCACCATTTTTCTAATTACCAAACTCTGTGATAGGAATGATATACATATTTAGATAGAGCATCATTTTTCTAGTTTCCAAACCAGTTGAAAATTTTCGATGCGATGTATACACTTAAATGTTCTTAATAATACAATAAGAATTTAAACTAATAAAATGAATAGCAAATACCAAATAACTAATAAATTAAACTTATTCTTAACTAAAGTTACTTTTGTAACACTGCCCCCACTTAAGCCTGTTCATCACGAATAGGCTCAGAATCACCTCTTCCATAAGGGGCTAATCGTTCCAAATGAATAACTTTCATTTTTGCCCTTGGACTTTTGGTTATCTGTATTCGATATACAACGTCATTAAATTTCTTTATCACCTTATATAACCCATCCCAATGTAGTTTGGCAAACAATCCTTCCTTTTGCTGTGGATTCTTTATCTTAACCAGCTGGCCATTCTTAAATCCTTCAGAATTGACCGCCCGATTATATCTAGGCAAATTAGTGCTCACACGTTCGTAGTTACGAAGTTTGTAAGGACTTCTCCGCTCCAAGGAAGATACCTCATTCTCTTCCTGTACACTAAGTGCACCAGAGTGGCACTGTTGGGTCGGCGCACAACTTATATTTGTTGTACCCCTGGCTGAAACACACTTTTCGCAGCCTTATATACAGTCATTCACGGATTGTCTACATCCAACCCAGTAGAAACATTTCTTCTATCTTTCTACGGTTTTCTTTACACTTAGGTGATCTCCACTAGTGCCGTGATATATTATCCGCACCACTTCACATACCTTATTAGACGGCACAACCATTAGGCTTTTAACTGCCTTGCCATTGGCGCTCTCCCATGTTTTGTATACGCAACCATTTGCCATTCGAAGACTATTCCACTGTACCCAATATGCTTTCATCCGTGGACCATCTGATGCAATTTTTTTTAGAAGCTGGTCTTCTACCTGCCATTTTGTCCCTCATAATCTTAGCCAATACAGAATCACTTCTTTGCGCCGTTTTCCAGTCTTCACTGGGCTCTACCTGCATTGAGCAACCTTCACTGCTGCTTTCCGTTCTATCGGACTTCGTATAGTGCGTGTCCTCCAATTTACTAAGCTGTCTTACATAAGCAACCGCTTCTTCACGTTTATAAACTTTTCTGAGAGCGGGCGATTTCGGAAGAGTACAAGCGAGAGGCTGTTCCACACGAGCCTCGCTTCCATACCCAACATCAAGGGGCATTTCAACATCACCCAAGTACATGATGTGTTTTCCCATATCCAGACCTATGTTTTGACGAATCATAAAATCTGCGCCAATCAGTACTTCGTCTACAATGTCAGCCACAAGAACTCATGAAAAGTGACTATATCGGCAATTTTTAACACCACACGTGTTTTGCTATAGACAGTAGCTGGCTCACCTGTAGCTGTTCGCAAGCTCACTCCGCTTAGTGGTTCGGCAGCTCCTCTCACCAAGTCAGGCCTTATAATTGAAAATCCTGCACCAGTGTCGATAGTCAAAATGCGCTCTTTGTCATCGATGAAACCACATGTTGTAACACTTCTATTGCTCTTTTGCACTACCAAATATATTGTTGAGTACTCAGATGTGAAAGGTAGAACTCCCTCCATGCTTAACGGCATGCTTAATGGCATGGAGGGAGTGCTACTCTTTTATATCCTGCACAATATCGCTTTCACCATTGGTGGTCACATCGACCCTTCGTACCTTGCATACTTGTGGTCTTGAAATAATTCTAGCGGTTTCCTGCGCTAGGGCAAGTGAAACAGTCTCTGCAAATGTAGACTTTTGTGATGTACATACCGCAATTTTTATATCTACATCCCGAATACCGTTTACAAATACCTCAGTTTTGAAGTGATCCAAGAATGAATGACTCTCACCAGGATAAGTAAGCTGCACAAACCGTTCAATCTCCAGTGCGAAGTCCTGTAATGTCACATTAGCTTTTTGCATTCTACCCCGTTATTCCATTTTGTAGATTTCCTTTTGTGGTCGCCACCATATTTACACTGCAGTGTCATCATTACGTCATCATAATTGTTTTAATAGCTACTTGGAACACTTTGTAGAACTTCCGCTGCCGTTCCTTTTAAGGTCAAAATTAATGCAATTGCGTTTTCTTCATTGTTCCATGCGTTTTTTTGTTGGCAACTGTTTCAAATTGGAACTTAAACACATCAAATAGAACACTACCATCATAACTTGGGGCTTTTATTATACTAGAAACTTCTGGGATAACTCACACCGCTGCCTCCTGGCATTGAATGTTATTAACTCTTGCTTCCAGATGGTGTAGTTTTTCATCAAGCCCCGTGACTTGTGTTTTTACATCCGTGACTTGTGTTTTCACATCCGAGACTTGTGTTTTACAGCAGACAGCGTATGGTTAAATTCTATTTCCATTTCATTTACTCTTTCATTTATTTAACTGGAAATCTCTTGTAGTTTCTCATTTGTAATTCTAGAATTCTCTTGAATTTCTGCTAGTATTGTGCTCGTTTTCTCTTCCATTTTTCTAGAAGTTACAGCTAGAATATCACTCGAATTTTCTTTTATCATCATTACCATGCTTCTGGAATTATCGTCCATTTTTCTTGAATTTTCTTGCGACATTTTTTTCCATTTTTGCCATCATAGCAGCAAACATTATGTTTAAATCCATAGTGCTAGCAACTGCACGTGTACATACCTCTATTTCTTCTTTTTCCTCGAATTCGTGGCTACCAATGTCAATATTGCGTCTTTCGAATTCATCTATTAACCTTTTCTGCAGCTCTGCTTTATTTCTTGCAGTTGGTAGATCTTACTTGCTCAACTCTTTCTTGAGCTGTTCCACTTTAAGTTCTTCAAATTTCATTACTGTCTATATTTTTTTTTGTTTAATTTATTTTATATTTACAATTTCACTTCTGACACCAATTGTTACGTTACTGCATTTTCAATAACGTTTTTGGTTCATTTCCTTTATAATAAACCTCTTGAGTTCTTTTATTGCAACCTTAATAAAGTAAATAAAGCACTTTAAATACCTTATTCACACAACTTTATTTAAAACTAAGGCAATTATACTACTTATAATTGCGATGTACACACTTAAATGTTCGTATGAATACAATAACAATTTAATAATAAAATTACTAGCAAATATAAAATAACTAATAAATTAAACTTATCAAGTTGAATAACATTATAAATGTGAGAATAACAAAACAGAATTGGAGAGTACATGAAACGGAGTACACTTCCTCAATCTCTTTACCCCTCTCACCAATAATCTCAAGAATTGCTGCAACAAAAATTGCAAGTCTGGACGTTGACTAAACGATATGGTAAGCGAAACTTTTACTCTTAACCCTTTCAAACCTGCTTCGAAGGAAGCTCTTTTATTTCTTTGGTAGTGATAAAGTTTAAAGTGGCTGCCCCGGTAGGCTAGCTGGTAGTGTGGTAGTCTATCAATACCAGGGTAACGGGTTCGATTCCTGCCAGAGACTGGTCTCCTGCAGACAAGCGAAGAGCTTCGCGGGATTATCGTAGGAATAAAAAAAATCATTTTTGGTATTTAAGGTCATATTACACTATAACACAAATCTTAATTTATTTAAAAAATGCAATGTTTTATTTTAAAAAAATCACCATTAATAATGACATAAGGCATTGATTGCACTTTATGCGCGGTATAAATCGACAGTGCTGATAATGCTACCACTCGAAGTTGGCAAAAAAAAATCGCTTCGAACCAGGGTAGTAAAAAAGTTAAGCTTTTAAAGTTATTTTTTCTATTATGTTATAGAAAGACATAAGAAAGCATTACATTGTTAAAGGTAGGTTATCAGTTAAATAAAATCTATATGGATTCAGTGTTATAAAATTATTCTGATAAAAGTCTTCAAATCAAAAAATCCATACAACTTAAGTAGATAGGTAATGGGGATCTGGGCAGTTGCGGATGGTATTTCGTATGGTAATGTGGATGACAATGATTTATCCAATTTCCGAACCATTTTTCTAGTTTCCAAACCCTCTGATAGGAATGATATATTTAGATAGAGCATCATTTTTCTAGTTTCCAAACCAGTTGAAAATTGTCGGTTTAAAAAAAAACAAGTTTGTGGATTTTTAAATAAAGTTTTTAGAATTAACGCAACAGTCAAAATATTTAAATTTAGTTTTTTTGTATTAAGAAATATTATATTTCCCTTTATGCTGACATTATGTTATTCTTATTTACGGTTTGTTTGCTTTCCCAATACAATGTGTCGTAATAAGGTTAGAATTAGAATTTTAATTTGTATTTTGTAATTGTTAAGATGTGGCACGAATGTAGGACACTTTGGAAAGTAAGAATATTAAAATTAGTCTCCGAGCGTTTGATAGACAACTCAATGAAATTGCTTTATTTGGTGGCTCTCAGAAAACCCACAGAAATCAGAGCCGGGAAGGTATGAAAACAAGAGGAAGAATAAAAACAAGAAGTTTTAGAATTTGGAATCAAATGGATTTATTGAATTCAAGTAATTTTTGTTACCTTATCTACTAGCTGCCAAACGAATAAGGCCGAAAAATTCTAATCCCAACGGAAACGACATCTTTGGCATGTTAACCCTTTGACATTAAAGTTTATGCGGAAAAGAGATAGGGCTATTTTCATAACATTGAGCTTTTGTGTAAATAATAAAAAAAAAGGGAAAAACTCAGCTCATCTCCGTTGTTAATGAAAAATGCAGGGTAGTGCATTTTGACATTAACATTGCCGCCCGCCTTGCAGTATGCATGCAAAGAAAAAATGGATGATGTCAAATGGCCATACCAAGGATGTGGCTTCTGAAAGGAGTAATTAAATGAATATATGTATGAATAATTAAATTCTGGAGGTTTTTTTTTTTTATATTTATAAATGCTACAATTCAATAGAATATACAATAATATTAATAAGAGAAAATTCAATGATTATGATAACGTCTTGTTTTTTGCTTTTTTTTTCGAATAAAAAGTGCATTTTATTTTGTTACATGCTACACGGACCATATATAGTCCAACCAAAAAGAGTGCTTTGGGCTGTCGGAAAGCCGGTTCTGGAAAACACCCCTTGACACATGACTTTAGGATACAAGTCAACACCAATTACAATATCAATTGGTGCTGCTTCATAAAATTTGGAATCAGCGAGAAACAAATCCTTAAAATTCTTCTTATATGACTCCGGGAGCGAATGGGTTGGAGTACGTAAGGAAACCCGATTGTCAACCCGGAAAGTGCCTTCAACTTTAGATGAGGAGTCGAACCGGGATTTTAAAACTAAAGGACAAACAGTTTCTTCTCGAAGAGTATAAGCGGTCAGATCCAGCTTGTCAACCAAACGTTTTGCAACGCGGCTGCTCGGCGATCCCGAATCCAACAGACAGCGGGCGTGCGCAGTGGTTGATCCGATTTTGACTAATGCGGTTGGAAGCAAAATCAATGTGTTTTGTCTTAGAATCGCTGACAAAGACACTGACTTGGACATTGTTGGAGGGGATGAACTTCGTGGTAGCTCCACAGTTGTGGAATCGCGGGTTTTAGCCGAAGTTGAAGGTCGCGGATTTGGCGACAATGAACGGGATCGGGAACGCGAAGGTAACCGGTTCTTGGCACGTCGAGGGTTGACATGAAGCAGGGTGTGGTGAAATTTGTGGCAATGTCTGCATCCGTGCTTAGAAAAGCAGGTGCCCTGGGAATGATCGTGGGCTAAGCAATTTGGACAATATTTATTGTGTCGGACAGAACGAATGCGATCCGAAATATTCATCGCCAAAAATTTCCTGCAGGTTCGGAGTGGATGCGGACGTTTGCAAATTCGACATGGAAATGCCTTATAACGTTTTAAGTGGCTCGTGGACGAGGATGTTGAGGTTGCGGAGATTTTGGGCATGTTGATCTGGAAAAGAAAAGTTATAGAAATAAGGTAAACAATATTGGAATCAATATATCTAGGAGTCAAAGGGCAACACAACTAATTTGACAATTGGACGAATGATAAGGCCCCGTTGTGTATTAACTTCCGCTACCCGTACTCGATTGTCTTGACCTGAGAAAATCTTAACAACTCTACCTAAACGCCAAGAATTCGGTGGAAGGTTTTCCTCTTTGATCACTACCATCGTACCGACTTTTATATCGACTTCAGTCCTCTTCCATTTAACCCTTTTGTGCATTTCTTTCAAGTACTCGTTTTTCCAGCGGAAGCAAAACTTTTGGTGTACTAACTTTAGCTTTTTCCATCGGTTTATTACTGAAGCTGTAGAGTCATTCACCTGCGGATCCACTGGTGCTAGGATGGGGGCACCTATAAGAAAATGTCCTGGGGTAAGTGCGCAAAAATCACTAGGATCAGTTGAAATAGGTGAAATCGGCCTGGAGTTGAGGCACGCTTCAATTTTGGACAATAACGTCGAAAGCTCCTCGAAGGTATATTTGTAACATCCTGCGATTTTCCGGAAATGCGACTTAAAACTTTTGACCCCAGCTTCCCACAGTCCACCCATATGCGGAGCACCTGCCGGAATGAAGTGCCACGAAATGCCTTGGTGCGCGTAATTTGCTAGGATTCGTTGTTGTGTGGTTTGGATAAATTCTCGTGCTATGACCCTAGAAGCTCCCACGAAGGTAGTTCCGTTGTCGGAATGAAGGTGTAAGGGGCATCCCCGACGAGAAACGAATCGGTTAAATGCCGCGAGAAATGTATCGGCGGACAAATCGGAGGTTGCCTCTAAATGAATAGCTTTGGTGGAGAAACACACGAATACGCACACATATCCTTTGGAAATTCGACAAGCCCGACCAGAATAGCTTTTAACATCCAGCGGACCAGCAAAATCAAGCCCAGTGTGTGAGAATGGGCGACTTATTTCCGAACGCTCAGGTGGCAAAGCGGCCATTATTTGCTTTTGACACCTCTTTTTATAAATGACGCAAATTTTACATTTGTTGATTGTGGTTTTAATTAGGTTCTTCGCTTTAGGTATCCAATACTGTGTTCGGAGCAGCCGTAGCACTAGTTGGTTTCCTCCATGAAGGCTAACGTCATGGACAAATTTTACCAAAATCCTGGAAAAATGTGACTTGTATGGAAGGATAATTGGGTGTTTCTCGTTATAACTCAAGCCAGGGGAGGATTCAAGGCGACCGCAGGAACGAATTATTCCCTCCGCATCCATAAAAGGATTTAAATTTAAAATGCTACTGGATTTGGATATCGTTTGTCTAGAACCAAGATTTTTGTATTCATTTGGATAGAACGCCTTTTGACAAACGGAAATCATTTGGTTTCGAGTAAAGCTTATGTCGAAGTTGGATAAAGTAAGTGAGTCTTTGAAGAAATTAGAACGGTAACGAGGATGAGTTCGGTAGAAAAACCGATAGACATATGCCATGACCCTCATTGCCCTATTGTACGAGGAAAAGCGTTCTAATATATCTTCAAAGTTCGTAAAGTAGGTAAAATGAACTTTTATCGCTTTATTCTCAAGATTTGTGTTAGGAATTTGTGATATATCAGAATTTGGCCAATGTTCTTCTGGTTCTTTAAGCCAATGGGGACCACGCCACCATAAGTCGTTGTCTACCAATTCCTGTGGGCAAATACCTCGGCTAGCAAGATCTGCGGGATTATCTCCTGAGTTTATATGTTTCCACTGCGAAAAGTTTACCACTTCAGTGATTCTTGAAACTCTGTTGGCAACGAATGTGAGCCAACAACATGGAGGTTTTGCTAGCCAGGATAGCACAATTGTGGAATCAGTCCAACAGACAACAGAATAATTTTCTATGTCTAACTGTGGTAGAAGGTTGTCTACCATCTCTGCTAGTAGAACGGCTCCACAAAGTTCTAGTCTAGGAATTGACACCGTCTTAATAGGTGCAACTTTGGTCTTGGACGACATAAGATGCGTTGAAATATAACTAGTACCTACTATTCGAACATATAAAGCCGCTGCGTATGCTTTTTCTGAAGCATCACAGAATCCGTGGAATTGGATTTTGGCGTTTGGATCATAATCAATCCATCGCGGAATTCGAATGGTATTGATAACGGAATAATTATATTGGAACGTTTTCCACTGACTAAGTGCGTCTGGAGAAAGGATTTCATCCCAACCAGTACCATCTTTCCATATTTTCTGCATCAGAATTTTAGCCACGACTACGCACGGAGATAGCCAACCAGCAGGATCAAAAAGTTTCGCAATTTTGGACAATACTTTTCTTTTAGTGTAGTCAGAGTTTTCCAAAAATGACTCCGTAACAAAGTAAAAGTCGTCTGAACAAGCGTTCCATCGAATGCCTAAAGTTTTTGCCGAACTGCTATCTTCGAATTTCAAGAAGTCCTCATGAAGACGATGGTCTGGCGGGATATCAGAAAGAATGTCTGCGGAGTTTGATGTCCACTTCCTCAGTGAAAACCCAGCGGATCCCAAGGCTCGGATCAGCTCATTTTTTGATTTTATGGAATCTTGTTTTGTATGAGATCCTGCAAGGACATCATCTACATACATTGATTTTCTAAGAATTTTACTAGCAATTGGATAACTTGATTGGACATCATCTGCTAATTGTAATAATGTTCGAATAGCAAGATACGGCGCACAACTGACCCCAAAAGTAACTGTTTTTAGTTCGTAATCGCAAACCGGACTATTTGGATTACTTCGAAAGAGAATTCGCTGATATGGAGTGTGTTCAGGATTAACTAAGATCTGCCTATACATTTTTTGAATGTCAGCATTAAAAACAAAACGGAAAAATCGCCACTTTAGAATCAACAAAGTGAGGTCATTCTGTAAAACGGGCCCCACGTGAAGCAAAGAATTCAAGCTTTGTCCATTGGATGAAGGAGCAGAAGCATTAAAAACGACACGAACTTTTGTAGAAACGCTATCCGGTTTTACAACCGCATGATGTGGCAAATAATAGGACTTTAAAGTTTTGGCCATATCAGGTGGAGACACTTTAACCATGTGATCCAGTTCTTCATATTCCATAACAACCTTATCGTAATCGTTTTTTAAATTCGGAGTTCGACTCAACCTGGCTTCATTACGAAAAAACTGGGCCATAGCCATACCCCTAGAGTCACCTAAATTTATAGATTCCGGAAATCCTTCCTTACAAGGAAGTGATACTATATATCTACCTTCACGATTCCTTTTGGTAGTGCGAATAAACAGATCATCACAAGCTTGATCAGACGGAGACATAAAGCTCTTCCTGGGAAGATTCTCCACCTCCCAAAAACGTGAAATTTCTTTTTCTAAAGAAATTTCACAGAAATTTGATACTATGGTGTGACTAGAACTTGAACTATTAGAAACTGGACCAGTTAGAATCCATCCGAAGATGGTTTCTTGAGCAATTAGGGATTCACACACATTATGCCTTATCCCTCGACAAACAATTGAAGGGAAAATGTCACCACCAATCAACATATCAATTCTTGAACTGGAGTAGAATTGTGGATCAGCCAATGGGATATCTGGAAGGTTTAAAAATTTGGAATTTGAAATGGTCCTGGATGGAAGGTTGCTCGACAGTTGAGGGACTACAAGGGCTGTAACTGGAATTTCAATATCATAGGTTGCACGTGAACCTAATATAAAGGAACACTGAAATTGAACCTTAGCGGAAACACTCTGATTTAGACCAGAAATTTGTGCATTAACGGACTGAGAAGGCAGCTTAAGTAATTTAAAAATGCGTTCAGAAATAAAAGTTCCTTCTGACCCGGAATCTATTAATGCACGCACTTGGTATTTTGTACCGAATTGATGGATATTCACCCAGGCTGTACCTAATAAGACACTCTTAGACTGAGTTGCAAAACATGATTGCACTCTATTTGAACTACTAGCGGACTGTATATAGTTAGAATTCGATTGAGAAAAGGGGGCCGAATTCGGGTTAAGATTTGAAACCCCACTTGCACTCGGAGTTGGAGGAGCAGGGCTTGGACTGTCAGCTTCGTTATGCAACAAAGTGTTGTGTCTTTTATGACACCGGAAGCAACTGTGTTTGCTAGAACAATTTCTGACTGAGTGTGTTTTCGAAAAACAGTTTAGACATAAACCCTCTTTTCTAATTTCCTCCAATCTACGTTGGTAATCCATTTTTATAAATTTAGGACATTTTCGAATCGTATGATGATCCTTGGGACACAATTGACACTGTGGCCCTGAAATGTTCACCTGAAAGCTAGATACCCTTTTAGAGCTCGAATCAGGACTGGGTTTGGACCTGTTATCACTATTCCTAGTATTGTTCAGTCCACGAAACTCCGATACTGACTCGAGCGTCCGATAGCGGTTGGTAAGGAACTCGTCCAAATCAGACCATTTAGGAATTGTCGTTTTATCCCCCTGTCGTTGTTCCCAAAGTGTCAATGTATTTTCCGGCAGCTTGCTCGTACATATATAGACAAAGATTGGGTCCCAACTAGCAACATCAATATGGTGGAGTTCAAGAATCGATATACATGAATTAATATCCCGTTGTAACTGCTGTAAAGCCTTGCCTGATTCGGAATTTATATTCTGGAGGTTGAACAGGATCTTCAGCTGCCCATTTACTAAAACCCGCCGGTTTTCAAAACGTAAACACAGATTTTTCCATGCCAACTGAAAACCTTGGTTTGTAAGTGGGCATTTTTGAACAATTTCCTTGGCCTCACCTTTAGTTTTCTGCAATAGATAAAACAACTTTTCCACATCACTAGCCCTAGAGTTAGCAACAATAGCAGAAAACAAATCCCGAAAGGTTGGCCAGGAAGCATAATCCCCATGAAAGGTTTGAATATCAATGGGAGGCAAGTGAAGGCTCTGCGACCCTTGAGGCAGAAGGGTTATGTCTCGAAGTGCGCTGGGACGAGCGATATTTTCAACCGCAGGTGCCCCGACGGCCGTTTGAGACATTGACGCTAGCCGCAGAGCATCGGAAAGCTCAGACAATTTCGTCAGACAGTTACAATAGGTGGTGTATGTGCTTTTATATTTAAGCTTGAATGACTCTATATCCACTATACCCTCCTTTTCGTCAGATTCCCTCTCAGCCTCTAGCAGAAATTTATCATAAGCTGCCTTAACTCGAATCCAGTCAGCCTGGAGTTCCGAACGGTGAACTTCGAGCGAATGTAAAGAGGTTAAAGGATATTTGTTATCATTAAGGTCAGCTTCGAACTCGACGATGCTATCAGCTAAACGTATAAATTGATCTAGCGACATTTTTCAAGTTTTAGAACAAAACTGCACGAGTTGTAGTGGGTCAAATAAAGTCCTTTTTTATATATATAGATATACAAATTAGAGTAAGCGGTCAGACGTTTACAGATCGCCAGGTAAAGAAATGAAAAGGAACAATGGAGCGATTTTTTTTTTTTTTTTTTTTCCACGAAAAGTAAAAAATAAATACACATCAACAAAATATATCCGTAATGGATCAACGTCGCGATAGTACTAATAAAAGTCGCCAAAATACTACATTCCTTAATAAACAAGTTCAAAGTAATCAGTTGTGTGACACTATCGCCAAAAATTAATACCTGTTTATTAAAAATATTTTACTGGAAAGTGTAGGTATGTATGTAAATAAGTGTAGTCAGACTTCTTGGCGAGATGATATGTAATCCAATTAAATTCTCAGAGAATAATCTTCTTCCAATCCGGTTCGAATGGACCAAATGTTAAGATGTGGCACGAATGTAGGACACTTTGGAAAGTAAGAATATTAAAATTAGTCTCCGAGCGTTTGATAGACAACTCAATGAAATTGCTTTATTTGGTGGCTCTCAGAAAACCCACAGAAATCAGAGCCGGGAAGGTATGAAAACAAGAGGAAGAATAAAAACAAGAAGTTTTAGAATTTGGAATCAAATGGATTTATTGAATTCAAGTAATTTTTGTTACCTTATCTACTAGCTGCCAAACGAATAAGGCCGAAAAATTCTAATCCCAACGGAAACGACATCTTTGGCATGTTAACCCTTTGACATTAAAGTTTATGCGGAAAAGAGATAGGGCTATTTTCATAACATTGAGCTTTTGTGTAAATAATAAAAAAAAAGGGAAAAACTCAGCTCATCTCCGTTGTTAATGAAAAATGCAGGGTAGTGCATTTTGACATTAACATTGCCGCCCGCCTTGCAGTATGCATGCAAAGAAAAAATGGATGATGTCAAATGGCCATACCAAGGATGTGGCTTCTGAAAGGAGTAATTAAATGAATATATGTATGAATAATTAAATTCTGGAGGTTTTTTTTTTTTTATATTTATAAATGCTACAATTCAATAGAATATACAATAATATTAATAAGAGAAAATTCAATGATTATGATAACGTCTTGTTTTTTGCTTTTTTTTTCGAATAAAAAGTGCATTTTATTTTGTTACATGCTACACGGACCATATATAGTCCAACCAAAAAGAGTGCTTTGGGCTGTCGGAAAGCCGGTTCTGGAAAACACCCCTTGACACATGACTTTAGGATACAAGTCAACACCAATTACAATATCAATTGGTGCTGCTTCATAAAATTTGGAATCAGCGAGAAACAAATCCTTAAAATTCTTCTTATATGACTCCGGGAGCGAATGGGTTGGAGTACGTAAGGAAACCCGATTGTCAACCCGGAAAGTGCCTTCAACTTTAGATGAGGAGTCGAACCGGGATTTTAAAACTAAAGGACAAACAGTTTCTTCTCGAAGAGTATAAGCGGTCAGATCCAGCTTGTCAACCAAACGTTTTGCAACGCGGCTGCTCGGCGATCCCGAATCCAACAGACAGCGGGCGTGCGCAGTGGTTGATCCGATTTTGACTAATGCGGTTGGAAGCAAAATCAATGTGTTTTGTCTTAGAATCGCTGACAAAGACACTGACTTGGACATTGTTGGAGGGGATGAACTTCGTGGTAGCTCCACAGTTGTGGAATCGCGGGTTTTAGCCGAAGTTGAAGGTCGCGGATTTGGCGACAATGAACGGGATCGGGAACGCGAAGGTAACCGGTTCTTGGCACGTCGAGGGTTGACATGAAGCAGGGTGTGGTGAAATTTGTGGCAATGTCTGCATCCGTGCTTAGAAAAGCAGGTGCCCTGGGAATGATCGTGGGCTAAGCAATTTGGACAATATTTATTGTGTCGGACAGAACGAATGCGATCCGAAATATTCATCGCCAAAAATTTCCTGCAGGTTCGGAGTGGATGCGGACGTTTGCAAATTCGACATGGAAATGCCTTATAACGTTTTAAGTGGCTCGTGGACGAGGATGTTGAGGTTGCGGAGATTTTGGGCATGTTGATCTGGAAAAGAAAAGTTATAGAAATAAGGTAAACAATATTGGAATCAATATATCTAGGAGTCAAAGGGCAACACAACTAATTTGACAATTGGACGAATGATAAGGCCCCGTTGTGTATTAACTTCCGCTACCCGTCCTCGATTGTCTTGACCTGAGAAAATCTTAACAACTCTACCTAAACGCCAAGAATTCGGTGGAAGGTTTTCCTCTTTGATCACTACCATCGTACCGACTTTTATATCGACTTCAGTCCTCTTCCATTTAACCCTTTTGTGCATTTCTTTCAAGTACTCGTTTTTCCAGCGGAAGCAAAACTTTTGGTGTACTAACTTTAGCTTTTGCCATCGGTTTATTACTGAAGCTGTAGAGTCATTCACCTGCGGATCCACTGGTGCTAGGATGGGGGCACCTATAAGAAAATGTCCTGGGGTAAGTGCGCAAAAATCACTAGGATCAGTTGAAATAGGTGAAATCGGCCTGGAGTTGAGGCACGCTTCAATTTTGGACAATAACGTCGAAAGCTCCTCGAAGGTATATTTGTAACATCCTGCGATTTTCCGGAAATGCGACTTAAAACTTTTGACCCCAGCTTCCCACAGTCCACCCATATGCGGAGCACCTGCCGGAATGAAGTGCCACGAAATGCCTTGGTGCGCGTAATTTGCTAGGATTCGTTGTTGTGTGGTTTGGATAAATTCTCGTGCTATGACCCTAGAAGCTCCCACGAAGGTAGTTCCGTTGTCGGAATGAAGGTGTAAGGGGCATCCCCGACGAGAAACGAATCGGTTAAATGCCGCGAGAAATGTATCGGCGGACAAATCGGAGGTTGCCTCTAAATGAATAGCTTTGGTGGAGAAACACACGAATACGCACACATATCCTTTGGAAATTCGACAAGCCCGACCAGAATAGCTTTTAACATCCAGCGGACCAGCAAAATCAAGCCCAGTGTGTGAGAATGGGCGACTTATTTCCGAACGCTCAGGTGGCAAAGCGGCCATTATTTGCTTTTGACACCTCTTTTTATAAATGACGCAAATTTTACATTTGTTGATTGTGGTTTTAATTAGGTTCTTCGCTTTAGGTATCCAATACTGTGTTCGGAGCAGCCGTAGCACTAGTTGGTTTCCTCCATGAAGGCTAACGTCATGGACAAATTTTACCAAAATCCTGGAAAAATGTGACTTGTATGGAAGGATAATTGGGTGTTTCTCGTTATAACTCAAGCCAGGGGAGGATTCAAGGCGACCGCAGGAACGAATTATTCCCTCCGCATCCATAAAAGGATTTAAATTTAAAATGCTACTGGATTTGGATATCGTTTGTCTAGAACCAAGATTTTTGTATTCATTTGGATAGAACGCCTTTTGACAAACGGAAATCATTTGGTTTCGAGTAAAGCTTATGTCGAAGTTGGATAAAGTAAGTGAGTCTTTGAAGAAATTAGAACGGTAACGAGGATGAGTTCGGTAGAAAAACCGATAGACATATGCCATGACCCTCATTGCCCTATTGTACGAGGAAAAGCGTTCTAATATATCTTCAAAGTTCGTAAAGTAGGTAAAATGAACTTTTATCGCTTTATTCTCAAGATTTGTGTTAGGAATTTGTGATATATCAGAATTTGGCCAATGTTCTTCTGGTTCTTTAAGCCAATGGGGACCACGCCACCATAAGTCGTTGTCTACCAATTCCTGTGGGCAAATACCTCGGCTAGCAAGATCTGCGGGATTATCTCCTGAGTTTATATGTTTCCACTGCGAAAAGTTTACCACTTCAATGATTCTTGAAACTCTGTTGGCAACGAATGTGAGCCAACAACATGGAGGTTTTGCTAGCCAGGATAGCACAATTGTGGAATCAGTCCAACAGACAACAGAATAATTTTCTATGTCTAACTGTGGTAGAAGGTTGTCTACCATCTCTGCTAGTAGAACGGCTCCACAAAGTTCTAGTCTAGGAATTGACACCGTCTTAATAGGTGCAACTTTGGTCTTGGACGACATAAGATGCGTTGAAATATAACTAGTACCTACTATTCGAACATATAAAGCCGCTGCGTATGCTTTTTCTGAAGCATCACAGAATCCGTGGAATTGGATTTTGGCGTTTGGATCATAATCAATCCATCGCGGAATTCGAATGGTATTGATAACGGAATAATTATATTGGAACGTTTTCCACTGACTAAGTGCGTCTGGAGAAAGGATTTCATCCCAACCAGTACCATCTTTCCATATTTTCTGCATCAGAATTTTAGCCACGATTACGCACGGAGATAGCCAACCAGCAGGATCAAAAAGTTTCGCAATTTTGGACAATACTTTTCTTTTAGTGTAGTCAGAGTTTTCCAAAAATGACTCCGTAACAAAGTAAAAGTCGTCTGAACAAGCGTTCCATCGAATGCCTAAAGTTTTTGCCGAACTGCTATCTTCGAATTTCAAGAAGTCCTCATGAAGACGATGGTCTGGCGGGATATCAGAAAGAATGTCTGCGGAGTTTGATGTCCACTTCCTCAGTGAAAACCCAGCGGATCCCAAGGCTCGGATCAGCTCATTTTTTGATTTTATGGAATCTTGTTTTGTATGAGATCCTGCAAGGACATCATCTACATACATTGATTTTCTAAGAATTTTACTAGCAATTGGATAACTTGATTGGACATCATCTGCTAATTGTAATAATGTTCGAATAGCAAGATACGGCGCACAACTGACCCCAAAAGTAACTGTTTTTAGTTCGTAATCGCAAACCGGACTATTTGGATTACTTCGAAAGAGAATTCGCTGATATGGAGTGTGTTCAGGATTAACTAAGATCTGCCTATACATTTTTTGAATGTCAGCATTAAAAACAAAACGGAAAAATCGCCACTTTAGAATCAACAAAGTGAGGTCATTCTCTAAAACGGGCCCCACGTGAAGCAAAGAATTCAAGCTTTGTCCATTGGATGAAGGAGCAGAAGCATTAAAAACGACACGAACTTTTGTAGAAACGCTATCCGGTTTTACAACCGCATGATGTGGCAAATAATAGGACTTTAAAGTTTTGGCCATATCAGGTGGAGACACTTTAACCATGTGATCCAGTTCTTCATATTCCATAACAACCTTATCGTAATCGTTTTTTAAATTCGGAGTTCGACTCAACCTGGCTTCATTACGAAAAAACTGGGCCATAGCCATACCCCTAGAGTCACCTAAATTTATAGATTCCGGAAATCCTTCCTTAAAAGGAAGTGATACTATATATCTACCTTCACGATTCCTTTTGGTAGTGCGAATAAACAGATCATCACAAGCTTGATCAGACGGAGACATAAAGCTCTTCCTGGGAAGATTCTCCACCTCCCAAAAACGTGAAATTTCTTTTTCTAAAGAAATTTCACAGAAATTTGATACTATGGTGTGACTAGAACTTGAACTATTAGAAACTGGACCAGTTAGAATCCATCCGAAGAGCAATTAGGGATTCACACACATTATGCCTTATCCCTCGACAAACAATTGAAGGGAAAATGTCACCACCAATCAACATATCAATTCTTGAACTGGAGTAGAATTGTGGATCAGCCAATGGGATATCTGGAAGGTTTAAAAATTTGGAATTTGAAATGGTCCTGGATGGAAGGTTGCTCGACAGTTGAGGGACTACAAGGGCTGTAACTGGAATTTCAATATCATAGGTTGCACGTGAACCTAATATAAAGGAACACTGAAATTGAACCTTAGCGGAAACACTCTGATTTAGACCAGAAATTTGTGCATTAACGGACTGAGAAGGCAGCTTAAGTAATTTAAAAATGCGTTCAGAAATAAAAGTTCCTTCTGACCCGGAATCTATTAATGCACGCACTTGGTATTTTGTACCGAATTGATG
Organism: Pollenia amentaria; assembly: GCA_943735925.1. Taxonomy (NCBI): domain Eukaryota; kingdom Metazoa; phylum Arthropoda; class Insecta; order Diptera; family Polleniidae; genus Pollenia; species Pollenia amentaria. The sequence goes on from OX031011.1 coordinate 23,764,485, forward strand.
GATATTCACCCAGGCTGTACCTAATAAGACACTCTTAGACTGAGTTGCAAAACATGATTGCACTCTATTTGAACTACTAGCGGACTGTATATAGTTAGAATTCGATTGAGAAAAGGGGGCCGAATTCGGGTTAAGATTTGAAACCCCACTTGCACTCGGAGTTGGAGGAGCAGGGCTTGGACTGTCAGCTTCGTTATGCAACAAAGTGTTGTGTCTTTTATGACACCGGAAGCAACTGTGTTTGCTAGAACAATTTCTGACTGAGTGTGTTTTCGAAAAACAGTTTAGACATAAACCCTCTTTTCTAATTTCCTCCAATCTACGTTGGTAATCCATTTTTATAAATTTAGGACATTTTCGAATCGTATGATGATCCTTGGGACACAATTGACACTGTGGCCCTGAAATGTTCACCTGAAAGCTAGATACCCTTTTAGAGCTCGAATCAGGACTGGGTTTGGACCTGTTATCACTATTCCTAGTATTGTTCAGTCCACGAAACTCCGATACTGACTCGAGCGTCCGATAGCGGTTGGTAAGGAACTCATCCAAATCAGACCATTTAGGAATTGTCGTTTTATCCCCCTGTCGTTGTTCCCAAAGTGTCAATGTATTTTCCGGCAGCTTGCTCGTACATATATAGACAAAGATTGGGTCCCAACTAGCAACATCAATATGGTGGAGTTCAAGAATCGATATACATGAATTAATATCCCGTTGTAACTGCTGTAAAGCCTTGCCTGATTCGGAATTTATATTCTGGAGGTTGAACAGGATCTTCAGCTGCCCATTTACTAAAACCCGCCGGTTTTCAAAACGTAAACACAGATTTTTCCATGCCAACTGAAAACCTTGGTTTGTAAGTGGGCATTTTTGAACAATTTCCTTGGCCTCACCTTTAGTTTTCTGCAATAGATAAAACAACTTTTCCACATCACTAGCCCTAGAGTTAGCAACAATAGCAGAAAACAAATCCCGAAAGGTTGGCCAGGAAGCATAATCCCCATGAAAGGTTTGAATATCAATGGGAGGCAAGTGAAGGCTCTGCGACCCTTGAGGCAGAAGGGTTATGTCTCGAAGTGCGCTGGGACGAGCGATATTTTCAACCGCAGGTGCCCCGACGGCCGTTTGAGACATTGACGCTAGCCGCAGAGCATCGGAAAGCTCAGACAATTTCGTCAGACAGTTACAATAGGTGGTGTATGTGCTTTTATATTTAAGCTTGAATGACTCTATATCCACTATACCCTCCTTTTCGTCAGATTCCCTCTCAGCCTCTAGCAGAAATTTATCATAAGCTGCCTTAACTCGAATCCAGTCAGCCTGGAGTTCCGAACGGTGAACTTCGAGCGAATGTAAAGAGGTTAAAGGATATTTGTTATCATTAAGGTCAGCTTCGAACTCGACGATGCTATCAGCTAAACGTATAAATTGATCTAGCGACATTTTTCAAGTTTTAGAACAAAACTGCACGAGTTGTAGTGGGTCAAATAAAGTCCTTTTTTATATATATAGATATACAAATTAGAGTAAGCGGTCAGACGTTTACAGATCGCCAGGTAAAGAAATGAAAAGGAACAATGGAGCGATTTTTTTTTTTTTTTTTTTCCACGAAAAGTAAAAAATAAATACACATCAACAAAATATATCCGTAATGGATCAACGTCGCGATAGTACTAATAAAAGTCGCCAAAATCAGTTGTGTGACACTATCGCCAAAAATTAATACCTGTTTATTAAAAATATTTTACTGGAAAGTGTAGGTATGTATGTAAATAAGTGTAGTCAGACTTCTTGGCGAGATGATATGTAATCCAATTAAATTCTCAGAGAATAATCTTCTTCCAATCCGGTTCGAATGGACCAAATGTTAAGATGTGGCACGAATGTAGGACACTTTGGAAAGTAAGAATATTAAAATTAGTCTCCGAGCGTTTGATAGACAACTCAATGAAATTGCTTTATTTGGTGGCTCTCAGAAAACCCACAGAAATCAGAGCCGGGAAGGTATGAAAACAAGAGGAAGAATAAAAACAAGAAGTTTTAGAATTTGGAATCAAATGGATTTATTGAATTCAAGTAATTTTTGTTACCTTATCTACTAGCTGCCAAACGAATAAGGCCGAAAAATTCTAATCCCAACGGAAACGACATCTTTGGCATGTTAACCCTTTGACATTAAAGTTTATGCGGAAAAGAGATAGGGCTATTTTCATAACATTGAGCTTTTGTGTAAATAATAAAAAAAAAGGGAAAAACTCAGCTCATCTCCGTTGTTAATGAAAAATGCAGGGTAGTGCATTTTGACATTAACAGTAATAAAATGCTGACGATATGTCTGCTTGTTTATTTTAACATTAATCTGATGAAGAAACGTTTTTGTTATATTTAAGAAGCATAAACATGAGTTATCATGTTGGAATGTAAAATTTGCTTAGAATGTATATTTTGTTTATAAAACAAAACATTAATTGCAGTTTGTTTTCTTTCGCAATACAATGTGTCCCAATAATATTTAATAAGAATTTTTCCCTTCATAAAAGGCTTAGTGGATTATAATTCTGAAAACTAGGTTTATTTACATTTGATTATTGAAGATTTGAACAATGGATTCGAGCCAGTATGAAATTTAATTTGTCGATGAAAATTCTATGGAGAAAAATTCCGTGGAAGCACTAGAGGAGAATACGCAGTCGCGTATAAAAGCGTTAATCGATGCATCTATAGAGAACATCCTATCAAATAAAAACCCAGGAATGGAAATCCCCAACAACCAGCTGGCGTACTATGATTTTTTGTGGGAAATTTAGGATTTTCTAGATGATGAAGAGGGAGATACCATAATTTTGAATATTTGGGAAATAGACTTAAGTTTATAGATGTAGGGATTTTTTTCCTTTGAAATACTTTTTAGAAATTATTAAATAAAATATAAATAATAAAAAACTATTAAAAGTGAAATAACTATTTCTAATATTGAATCACATTTCGAAAATAATTTTTAATGGTTGAACATATCCATGTATAAATATCGTATACAATTTATTTCAATAACAAGTATTTTGGGATATATCGTGGATTTAAAATAGTATTTTTAATAATTGCGCTTGATATTAAATAGAAAAAAATTAAAATGGTTAAAGACTTAAAATTTGATTGCAATGAAGATCAGCATTTAAAACAATCTCCGTTTACGCCACGCTATAGCATGAACGATAACTTTAATAGAGAATATGAACGTTTAAAAACCTTTGTATGCTGGCCATTAAAATGGTTAGATAAAAGGGAATTAGCTATGAGTGGCATGTTTTATAGTGGAGATTATGACAAAACAAAGTGCTATTTTTGCGAAGTTGAAATTTGGAATTGGAAGCCTACTGATCAACCTATAAGAAAGCATTTGCGTTGGTTACCAAATTGTGCTTTTGGGATGCATAAAACAACTACTACCACCACCCAGCTATGAAACCTGTGGTCTAACTAAAGAATGGGAAATACGAGATGATAACATTTCTAACGTTCATCAATATAGTATGGAAATGAAAAACGATGATATCTCTAGAAGAAATAACATTACACATTATGGGGTGCAAGTTATTGAAATCCCAATTACATTTGTCGAATCTTCAAAAACAATGATGCAAAACGCTAAAATTTCATCCTTCATAATAAATATAGCTAAATATATATATTTTTTTTATTTACAATTTATTGTTATTAATTTTATTTGTATTGGAGTACATTTTATTTACTGAAATTAGAAAATAAATATAAAATAAAATAAAAGAGAAAAAAAAACATATATCTAAATTTTTGTTTTTATAATTATTCTTTATTAAAGATTAAGTTGTAAGTATTAATGAGATTTACAACGATTTATTTTCTTAAATAATAAACTGTACATCTGCAAGGGCTAGGACCCTCCTCACAAGCCGGATTGTACCACGGGCAGCATTCGAAATGTGGCTCTGCATCGTTAAAATCACCAGCACCAAAGTCCTCATTTTCATCCATCATCGTTAAAAAATATTGTATGCACGCCCTGTGCTCAAACATTTAAACATCCTCAAATGTTTTTAAAAAAATTGATTACAAATTCTTTTAAGGCATACATTTTTTTTTGATCTTCTTTGTATGGTTTCCTTTTTGTAAATGTTTCTCGTTTTTAAATTTCTATATACAAGTGTGAAATATCAGAAGAATTTTTTAATATTTCTTTTTACAACATTTCACTTAATTACTAGAGTGAAAAAGAAAACTATATTTATTTTCTCAATGCTATTCGGTAATTTGTTCTGTATTGATTCTTATTTCTGTGGAAGAGTTAAGGTCCGACTATAATATGCTTAAGTTGGCTTGAGCAACTGAGCGAATACATGTAAATCATATGTGTCAAACCATATTGTACGTAAGGAAACATTTTGTTAAGTTTTATGAATCTGTCATTTGCTTAAGGAAAGTGTGAAACTAATCGCACTTTCCGTACGGAATCAAATGTTTTTTGATTTTGTTTTTGTGTTTTTAAATGTTGTTTATTTTTGACAAAAGCTTAAGCAAGCTTATTCATATTACAGTTGTACCTTTATTTAATATTTATATATACCGATTTCTTTGTTTAGAGCAAAGGAAAGAAATGTATATCTTTATCTCTTTCTTAAACATCATTATATATAAATTACTGTTTTCTTAATTAATAAAATATACTAAGATCGATTTAGAAATTGATTTAATCTCAGTTGAAAAAAAGAAATTTACGTGATCGGTTGTGGAAAATGGAACCGTCGGAAAACTTAATAAATAAATTAAACACTCTGAGCTATAGCAAATCCTTAGTTCACATTAAGGATCATCTAAACACATTATTATAAGTGCAAGTAGAGTGAAAACATAGTTTGGGAGATCAATAACAATTGAGCTGGCGGATAATGTATTGTTATTGCAATATCGCTACAATACGCTAATTGACGAAGATTTTAAGAATTTATCATCTGGAACGTATCTTATATCCAGGGAAGGGGAGAAAAACTTGCAATAGAAACCATTCCAGGAGGATGTTATCTTTGTAGCCAATTGTAAATACCCCATATAAGCCAACTTTAACAGTTTTTAAATTTTATTTTAATGATAAAAATAGCAATATGTACCTACACCAATATAATAATAATAAAGTTAAAACTTAAAATAATTAAATAAAAAATTAATGGTTTTCTTTTTTAAATAATTTTAATTGTTTTATTTATTTCTTTTTTCAGTTATTTTATACAAAAATTCAAGACATAAATGTCCACAATTAAATTTTTTTTTTTTTAGTATTTATTTATTGAATCTTCATATATTAAATATGAACTAACAATAATTAATCAAATCTTATCCTAATAATGTTTCTTTATACGACTAAAAAGATTTTGTCATCACGATTTCTGTTCACATATGTAGGTGTTTATCGCTCATCTGATTGGGTGAGTGCTGCAGTGTCTCTTCTTATTAAGCGAGTGTGGCCACCATAATTTAAAATATTTAGAGCTAATGGCTCTGGGTGCAGTTCCAGCCTTTTTAAATATTTTGCTGCATATTTCGTTAACATAGTTTTTACTAATGGCACATTGAGATCCTTGTGGATATTTGAGTTTTTGACGTACCAGGGCGCGGCTGTGGTTATTCGAAGAAGTTTATTTTGGCGCCTTTGAATTTTCGATGTTAGAAGCCGAGGCAGTGCCCCATAACTGAATACCGTAGCACCAAATTGGATTTAATATAGAGTTGTAAAGTAGAAGTTTGCAATCGAGACTAAGAACAGAATTTCTTCAAATAAGCCAATTAATTTGAATTTCTTTTAGTTTCATTTGAGTTAAGTTAACTTCTATATGCCATTTCCACGTTGCAGTTCGATGTAGATGTATACCGAGGTATTTTACATGCGAGTGTTGGGGTATTATTTGATTATTGATTTTAATAGGGGGGGCATGTTTCCCGACGCAATGTGAATGTTATATGTGCGCATTTCTACTCATTGATCTTTATACTCCATTTTTTTTTAAAAATCTTTCTAGTTCAAATATATGATCCTGTTAGTAACGAGATGCTTCTTGACAGTTTTGCGTGTACGCTTAGAACAGCTGTATCGTCCGCAAATGTTGAGGTATGGGTGTAGCTGTTTGTTAGCAAGTCCGAAGTATAAATTAAGTATAACAGAAAGCCCAGGATGCTGCCTTGTAAGACTCCAGCGTTAATTGGCTGTGGAGAACTTAAAAATTCGCCTTCTTTAATAATAAATTGACGACCGACTAACTAGCTTTCTAATAGCTTGTGTATGGTTGCTGGTAAGTTTTTCTGCAATTTTAGTAGTAAACCTTCATGCAAGACTTTATCCAAAGCTTGAGACACATCGATGAAGAGTGCTGTACAATATTTTTTTTCTTCAAAGGCTTTTCTTATGACATTAACTATTCGATGAGTTTGTTCAATTGTGCTGTGCTTTCTTCTAAAACCGAATTGATGGTTTGGAAAACATCTATTTTGATTTAAAATCGGCGTTAATTTTGACACCAGTAGTTTCTCAAATAGCTTTCAGATATTGGATAATAAGCTAATATGCCTGTATGACTCAACTTTTGTGTAATCCTTTCTTGGCTTTGGTATCATGGTTACTAAGGAGACCTTCCGTTCTTGAGGGTAGTATTGAAGGCGTAAAATAGCATTAAAAATAATAAGAACAATTTTCTTTGCTATACTTGGTAGCTCCAAAAGCATTTTATTACCAATCTTATCAATACCGGGTGCCTTCTTGGTGTTTAAATCACAAATAACCTTTTCGATTTCTCTTAACTCGAATCTTAGGGGAATAGCTGTTCTAACATTTACAGGCGATAACTCGACTGCTATCGTGAGATGTATTAAGGGTAAATACGTTTTTCAAAATAGTGTATCGAAAATCGTCAAAAATGTCCAAAATTAAATTTTTTAAAACTTTTGGTAAAAAAAATTTGTCAAATAACTACTATGTACTCGTATTTATATAAAAAAGTATTTAAGAGTAATTTTACCTTTATTAAAATTGTCTAAATTTAGCCGTATTCTAGTAGATTGTTTAAATTGTAGTATTTTTGACGTTTTAAAATATATATATTAAAACTAAGGATTTGTATGTTCAGTAAATTGAATTCTTCAAAAATTTAATGGAAACCAGAGGCCTTGTTCTGACAGTCATGCTGAGGACTTTCTCGATTCGAAAGCAATTTTATTTCTAATTCTTTCAGTCGATACTGAACGAATCGAAATTATTTTTTTAGTGTTGTGAAACTCAAATATATGTTTTACAACTGAAAAAATAATTTCGATTCGTTAAGTATTGACTGAAAGAATTAGATATAAAATTGCTTTCGAATCGAGAAAGTACTCGATCACGACTGCCAGAATTAGGTCCCAGTATGCAAAATAAGTGAATTTGATAAAAAAAAATTTTATTTGGCCTGATTTTCTATTTGAAAATAAGTGGAAATTTTGTAATATTTTTTCGATTTAGTTAATTTTTAAATTTTCAAACTATGCACATATGAAAATTTAGCTTTCCGCTAATACCCCGGAAACGATTCCGCGCGCACAAATCTAGCTAGTGTCAATCGATAGGGCATAATGATCTGAATCGACGTCGCTATAGCTGATTTTCTGAAAGACTTGGAGGAAAAGTTATAGCGCAGCAAACTTTTTAAACTGTCAATCTATGCACATATATAAATTTCGTTTCCCTTTTTTTTACTATATTCAATATATTCGGCATACTTTTGACCAGTATTTTCCAAAAGCTAGGTTAAATTTTATGTGATTCCTCCTGAAGAGCTTTTTTACATCGTCCTTGCAACTTATAGTGTGGTGGGCATTTTCCTGTCGATATAACTTTACAAATTTGCAATGCGGTTTATATCTCTTCAGGATGAATTACATAAAATTTAACTTAGCTCTTTCACAATACTGGCTAAAAGGATGCACAAAAAATATTAAATTTTATAAAAGTTAAAACATTCTTTAAACTTTAAAGTAGTGCAGGAGTTTGACTTTAGCGTTGAAATACGCATTATTTTATGTTTTTGTTTTATATCAATCTTAATAGAACTAAAAATTAAAATTTTTTTGTTTTGTTTGTAATTTCTTCTTCTCAATCGCATTTTTATTAAATATTATAAGACCGAAAAAAATGTACTAAAAGTATACGAGTTTCGCTTGGAGTAACTGTATAAAAATTAAGTTTTCACTAATAAATCTGGGTTTATACTAATAACTCGAAAACTATTTCGCGTGCACATAGTATCTAGCTAGTATCAATCGATAGAGCATAAAAATCTGATATCGTTACAGTTTATTTATATATAAAAGACTAGAGGGGAAAAGTTATAGCGTTAGAAATTTTTAATTATAAACGTATGCATATGTATTTATAATATTTGTCTGTCGAATAAACTTTGTAAACAAAAAATGTACAATTCAAGCAGGGTTGCTAATCTATTAATATGCTGTCAAATCCAGCGATTAAAATAAGTTTTTTTTTCTATTAGTGGGATATCTAGGGATTTTTGCAAAATATTTTTAAGACATTATTTTTAACGAAAGTGATAAAAACTTGAAGTTAAAAAACAAACCAAGAACTTAACATTAGTAAAATTAAGTTATTTATGAGATACACAATAGTTTCTAAAAAAAAATTAACCGACTATAATTGATTATACATACTATAAAAACGTAGACTTGCCAATATAAGTGATCAAACTTGTTAAATTTCCAAAAAAAAATTATTTAGTTTTGTTGTTGTATGTAGGTAGTACCAATCGATAGAGCATCATGGTAGACACATCATGGTGACAAATATTGGAACATGATCTCCTATATAGAAATATTGTAGGAATCGGAATATGATGTTGTCACTTTCGAGAAATTAACCGTTTATACCAAAAAAAGTTTTAAATTAAAACAATCCATAAATATATGAGTCTGGCAACACTTGCATCAAGTCGACGTGTGTTTTGTATTGCTGTGTTGTAAAAGACTAGTTTTGAGTGTTTTAAACGTTTTTAAAAATCAAAAGCCTGTTTAAAATATTTTCGTTGTTTTCCGTCGTGTTGGTGTTATAAAGTATAGTTCCTGGTTATCATCTATTTGTCGCAAATTCGTATTTGTGATTTATTTTGTTAGATTCATGATTTTGTTTGCAATTATAAAAGTCTACACACATTAAAAACTTAAATATACAACTGTTTTAACAGCTGATCGATTTGCTAATCAACATATACAACTGTGAACGCACGGGATCGTTATTACCGACATTACTTAGTTCCAACTGTATTGGTTTGTGTATTAGCTAATTTATTTTTGGGTGTCGCCCTCTATTAACGACTAGATTGTTGTTCATCCAGTCTTACCCAGTAAACAATAATATTTAAAAATTATCGCTCTTAAAAACACTAACATATATTATTTTTGACTATGGATTGTTTGAATGTTAACTGTAATATATCTGGTGATGATCGTATGATATCCTGTTGGCTGTGCTCAGGATATTATCACCTTAAATGTACAAAACTGAAGGCCCGGGATGCGGATGCGATTGCTGATCAAGCCAAGTCTCTTCAATGGTGTTGTGTTAACTGCAAAATAATAAATATGGAATTCTACAAGTTTTTTAAAAGTTATAAAAATGAATTCGACCAACTTAGTAAAGATTTTGTACTGGTTCAAAATAAATTATCTAAATTTGGTAAATTATTTACAGAATTTTCTAATTTGGAAAAATTCGAATCTACGCAAGATCGATCATCTCCTAAGCGGAAAAAACTGCTATTAAATCTTCTACAACTGCTTTAAATTCAATATCGTCAATTCCAACACCATCGACTTCGGTCGGAGTTAATAATAATGCGGTCTCTATATCATCTTCATCTTTGAATGTTCCTGCTCTAGAGTCCAATACCCCGAATTCAGATGTTACACCACTTGTCGGAGTTAATAATAATGTGGTCTCTATATCATCTCCATCTTTGAATGTTCCTGCTCTGGGGTCCAATACCCCGAATTCAGATCTTACACCACTTGTCAATAATGACACTGGTCTCGCTGACACATTTTCCACAATTACGCAAATACCGAATAATTATGTTGCATGTAATCAAACTGTTCATAATCCACTACGTGCTGTTCCACCAAGAAAATCAGTTTTCATATCTCGGTTAGCTTGCGGTACGTCCTCGGAAGATGTAGACTACTACATAAAATCTAAACTTGGTTCGAACACGATATCTTCAATTCATAAATTTCAATTCGTACAACCACGATCAATTGCTTCATTTAAGGTTACTATTTCTGCCGATTGTTTTTCTACTGTTTTGGATCCAAACTTCTGGCCCGTTAACACTTTGGTTCGAGAATATATTTACAAAGAAAAACCTTTATTCAATAACGTCGCCAATTTACCTCAACGTAATATTAATGTTCCAAAAAACTAGATAATAATGGTACTGTCAACGTAATGTCCTTACTCTATCAAAATGTCCGTGGCCTTAGAACTAAGTTATCTAATTTATATGTTGAAAGTTTTAACATTAATCATCAGGTGCTAGTATTTACTGAAACATGGCTAAATAATAATTTCCTCAGTACTGAAATTCTTTGTAACAAATTCAACATTTTTCGCCGTGATCGTGAAACTTATGGCGGTTGAGTTCTTATTGCGGTTGCAAATAGTTTGTATGCGGAACGTATAAATATTGATCCATTGGTGGATATTGAATTCATCGCTGTTGTAATCAAGCTAAAGCATAAAAGGTTCATAGTTACATGTTCATACATTCCTCCATCATCCCCACAGTCTCTTTACATTCAACACGCTGAAGCTATTAAATATATTGCTAAATTTTCTAATGAATTGGACACCCTTATAGTTATGGGTGACTTTAATTTACCTTCATTATCTTGGAAATTTGTCCCAGAGGATAAATATTACGTTCCGATTAAACTTAGTGACAGTTCAAAGGATTTTATCAACATGTTACAGGACATGGGTCTTTTTCAAATAAATAGAGTAATAAATGATTTTTCAAAAATTCTTGATTTAATTTTGGTAACTGATAAAGATGACTGTAATGTTAATCGTACAATCCCTGTAACTACTCCTGAAGACCGTTTTCATCCTGCTATTGAGTTAATCATAAACCTACCATTGAAACACAATAATATACTGCCTACCATACACGAAAAAGTTTTTGCATTTAAACAAACAAACTACAATGCCCTAAATGAATTAATCGTAAATGTAGACTGGAATAGCATTTTAGCATTTCCTTCTGAAAGAAATACACATATGGATCACATATTTAAGGTGCTTTACAATAAACTTTTTGATTTTATGGATTTATGTATTCCAAAATATAGAATGAAATCTGAATCAGGCCCACCTTGGAATAATGGGCAATTATCTCGGGCTAAAAATAATAAAAATAAATGCTACAAAAAATTCAAGCGTTCTGGATCTTCTGTTGATTATTCAAGATATGCTTTAAGTCGAGCTGAATATACAAGAATAAATAAGTTATGCTATGCACTTTACTTGAATAAAATCCAAAATAATATAAAATTTGATCCGAAATCATTCTACAATTTTATAAATTCAAAAAAAAGAACAACTGGTTATCCTACAGTGATGAAATTTAATCAAAATGAATCATGTGATGCAAACTGTATAAGTGATTTGTTCGCTGATTTTTTTTTCTACCATTTATTCAGATGCTACCTATGATAAAAATGGTAATTATCCGTTTCCGATAGCAGAAAATCCAGCTATATCAATTTCGTTTTTTGATACCCAAACTGTCGCAAATGGTCTAAAAAAGCTAAAATTCTCGTACAAATATGGTCCTGATAAGATCCCGAGTAATATTTTGATTATGTGTGCTGAAGCCTTATCTATCCCTTTAACGATATTGTTCAATACGTCAATTAAATTTGGGTATTTTCCGAAAATTTGGAAGGAATCTTATATTGTTCCTTTATTTAAGTCTGGCACTAGATCTGATATTGAAAATTACCGTGGTATTGCAAAACTAAGTATCATACCTAAATTTTTTGAAAAATTAATAACGGAAAATTTATATTACCAAATCTCAAACATAATATCTCCATATCAACACGGATTTAAAAAAGGTTGCTCTACCACTACAAACCTTCTTCAGCTCACAATTGCTATCAATCGTGGTTTTTTCGCAAGGAATCAAACAGATGTTATCTACACCGATTTCAGCAAAGCTTTTGACAAAGTCAATCATGCTCTTTTGGTTAAGAAGCTTCAAATAATGGGATTTACAGATCTTACCTTAAAGTGGATTTACTCTTATTTATCGAATAGGGTCCAAACTGTCCTTTTTAATAAAACGTTTTCTAGAAAAATAAATGTGCCATTAGGAGTACCCCAAGGCAGCCACCTTGGACCTATATTATTCTTGCTTTTTATAAACGATTTACCTGGAGTTATTAAGTTTTCAAATGTTCTGATGTATGCTGACGATGTTAAGATATTTTTAACTTACAACCAAGTGTTAGATCACCAACGCCTACAAGATGATCTAAGTTGTTTTTATGAATGGTGTAAAGCAAACTTAATGGAGCTTAATTTAAAGAAGTGTAAACTAATGCGTTTTTCAAGAAATAATCCAGCTATAGTATATTACTTCCTAGGTGGTATTCAAGTTGATGCAGTTGAAAATTTTCTTGATCTTGGAATACTACTTGACCCTAAACTTAGCTTTAATTCGCATATTACGTTTATGATAAATAAAGCTAGAGGAACACTTGGGTACATAAAACGGTGGGCAAGAGAGTTCGATGATCCGTATATTACAAAAACCTTATATATGGCACTTGTAAGGCCGATTCTTGAATATGGATCGATTATATGGGACCCCATTTACCAAACTTATTCAAATTTAATTGAATCTGTACAGAAACAATTTCTGCTCTTCTGTCTTCGCGGATTACACTTTAACCCACTAACCTTGCCCTCATACACATCTCGACTGGCTCTGATAAAGCTCCCTACTTTAAAAAGTCGTAGAACAATGCTGAATGTATCGTTTATTCTGAACATTATTAATGGTGATATCTGCGCTGGATATTTAATTAATGAGATTTCATTTAATATCCCTCAACGACCATCTCGAAATTTCATACCATTATCCATTAAATTCTTTAGAGCTAATTATGGTGATGCTGACCCTCTAAGAAGAATGTGTAACACTTTCAATCAATTATTTACATTTATTGATTATTCGTTGGATCCAAAGTCAATAAGTAGATTAATAATTGCTTTTCTTAATTGATGATAAAATTTGTGTAATGTAATCAAATATTAGTTATAGTCTATTTTATTTAAGTGTAATTTTAAAATGTCTGTAAGGATTAATCCATAGACAATAAATAAATAAATAAATAAATATATGTAGTTTGTTACTATTTCAAATAGATAAATTTCATTTTAAGTAATATTCCAAATTAATATCTTATTTCTGCTAAGCGAAAGAATTCTTTCCTTCGCACAACTATATTTAAAATAAAAACAAAATTTTATAATTCTTTCACACATCAGAAACAGGCAGTAAATTTTTAAGTAAACAAAAGAAATACTCAAATCACATAAAAATTATATCATTAAAGAAACTCTAAAAATTCTTAACGCAAAAGAAGACATTTAAAAAAATTATGCCTGTGTTAATAAAAATGTTTTTTATTTAATAAAGGTTTACAAAACAAATTTACAAATCAAAAACTTAAAATGTTTTTTTGAATGGAGAGCTTTTTGCCTAACGATAGAAAAATATTAAATAAAAACTATCTTGTCTCAAGCAACAGCTGCCGTATTCATAAAAATATTTGGCTTAAATATACACACACAAAAAATAATTTAGCTATTTTTACGGTAGATATGTTACTAATAACCCAGAACCGTTTCTGGGTTATTAGTAAAAACCTAAATTTACATGTGTGCATAGTTTGAACATTTAAAAAGTTTGATGCGCTATAAATCAAATTTGACGAAAAATAAATAAAAATAAACGAAAATTATACTAGCTAATTGTCAAAGCGTGCAAAAAGATGACAGTAGCCAAATTTTTGCTTAACGCTGCGTTAGAAGTTCTTTATATGACATGTTTCGTATATGTATGTTTATTTCATCTTAAGCCTAGTTCTCTGTTCAACATTTCACGTGAAATGCTGTCAAAACCCATATGAAAAAAACTTGTGCGGAATTTCTATGAAAAAATGTTGATAGAGTTGTACTCTGTTTAATTTGTGAAAAAGTTGTGAAATGTTTCTGGCAACATTTTTTTACAACTGCGAAATAATATAAGCTGCACTTATTTCACGTGGAATTTTAAGCAAATGAAAAAAGTTTAAACTAAATATTAAAATGAGAACTGCAAAACATAAATAACACAACCGGTAACAGTTTTTGATCAATATTTACTTTAATTTTTTATTTAAAAAAATACTTTTTAATAAAATACATGTGGGTTTTGCTTACATATGGAAAACAATGTCGCATACTTTGAAAGATTAAAAACATCAAATTGTGCAAACTCTCGAGATAGATAACATTGATACATGTCAAATTTTTCGCATGAAATAATAGATGTTGCTGAACAATTTTCACAAATTGGAACAGAGTACTAGGCTTTAGATGTCAAAGCGAATCTGTAACGCAACGCGAAGTAAAAGTTTTATTTGACACGGACTTTATGTATTCTCATCACACCAGACGTGTATATTAAAGCAATCATTGGCAACACTACCAGAATATATTGATAAGCGTTGTCAACGTTCAAATTTCAATACGCACCAAAATGGAGTAAAAACGCACCAAGTTTAGACTTTCTTTTTTATTTAAAATGTTGATTGAATAAATTGTGCTTAAAATGTATAATATTTTTATATTTAAAATATAATATAAGTGTTTTTAAGTTAATTGTTTTTAGAAAAAAAAAGAATTAAACATAACAAAAGTAAAACAACTAAGCAAATTTGTTTGTATTCATATATACCAGATAATACATTTTTTTTTAATTTCATAAATTCTATACAAAACTTTTCAAAAAGATTTCAAAAATTAATAGTAAGGATGCAAAATTAATAATAGTTCAGTATTTATTCTTTTTTTATTTTAAAATTGTATTTTCTATCAGATGTTTATTATTTTCATATCTATGCATCACCTGAGAACGGCTGGAACGATATGGCCGATTTTTTTTCACTCGATTCGAAATTTACAGGAGTAAAGAAAAATACCTAGTAAAACACGTAAAATCGGACTTTTAAATGTATTGCATACTTTTTTCTCAGTATAAGCTAATTTAAAGGAAAACGTTAAAAATTTTATATTTTACCTCCTTCCACTTCTCATTTTTCTCAGTTTGCGCAAATTCTAGGAGAAATTCGAAAATTAAACACACTGCCTTCTTTTCAGCGCTGCCTCCTATTACTCCTCACTTTCCTTTATAAGAGAAAATTTAAGGAGAAATTTGTTTAAAATTTTTAAAAAGAGATCAAAAAATTTATAATAAAGCCAAAAATAAAGCTAATTTTATTTTATTGCTTTTTAATATTAACGTTTAATTATTTCGATATATCTATACATATAAAACTGAAACGTTATTGACTAACTGAATGATTCATTATCGCACAACCTAATCGACTGAAGCTCAAAACCTCAAATTTGGAACGGACGTTGTTCTCTCGCCAAATCGATCCACTAAGACGACATTTTTCGAAATTCGAATGTTAAAGGGATAAAAAGGGTAAAAACATGTAAATTCCCCTACCTTATCATATCTCCTAAGCTAAAAGAGATAAAAAAATTAATACTTATCGTTGGTCATTAAAAACAAAAAACGACAGGTGTCTGAATCAATTTCATATAATTTTTTTCTTTGATTGAATAAAAAATATCATTACGGGAATAAAATTTTATAAATTTAATAATGAAATTTCATTAACACACAAGGCAAAATAAAAAAAAAACTGCATTTACAATATACCATTTAATAAATGAGGGTCTATAATAGTTTTTATAAAAGACTCTGGAATAAAAATTCGGTTCCATGGATAATTATGTTATAAGTAAAAAATATTTTTGTGCATTCTTAAAGCCCAAGTTTTCTATATACATATATAGAAAAAAATCGTGGTTTGTTCGACAGTTCCAAATTTGAAACGATTGGATAAATGGGATACTTCATTCTGCGGGTTTGTTTGCAATTGCTACGCGAAGCTTTTGAAAAAAAGAAAAATCCACAAAATAGGGTAAAAAGTCGTACCCTTGGGTACTTTTTTTAAACACATATTTTGCAAAATAATATTGCTTAAAATTAAAACCTATGTTCTTAACGATAAAGGCAGTAAACAAATAAAGTATATTCCAGGGCAGAACTTGGTAAAAATTCATAATTTTGGTACT
The DNA here is from genome assembly GCA_943735925.1 of Pollenia amentaria. NCBI lineage: Eukaryota > Metazoa > Arthropoda > Insecta > Diptera > Polleniidae > Pollenia > Pollenia amentaria. The sequence goes on from OX031011.1 coordinate 23,780,971, forward strand.
TTTTGCTTAAACGTTCTTTCTGAAATAATTTTTTTTGAACTGGAGACTTTTGTTCTTAAACATAAAGGTGGAAAGCAAATAAAGTAAATTTGAGGTCAAAATAGGGCGAACGTGCGCATTTTTGAGACTGTTTGAAAGCACGTTTTTGTTTATAGAAATATTTTAAGATAAAATAAGTATAGAAAACTAAATAAAATGTCTGTATTAATTTTTTTTTTTTTTTTTTTGGATAAAACACTTTCTTTAAATGTTGCATTAATTTTCACGTTAACGAAGTTGCGGGTAAAAGCTAGTAGTCCTCATCCTTTTATGAAACACTTGCTGCAGAAACTTTCTTCAGTTCTCTTTTGAAACTGCATTGGTGTCCATACAATATAATTATTGTTTTAAAGTATTCATTCATTTGCTATGCCTTCTCTCTTTCTTTTAATAACAAACTCACAAAAATTGATTGTAAATGAAACAAAGTACACTTTTCCATTCGTCTTTCTCCTTTCATCATCAAACTCAGATGTTTTGCAGCAAATGCTTCACAATGTGGACTGGGATATAAGAGTAGTTAAGAATAGTACACAAAATCAGCTTGAAAAATCTTTTTGATATGTATTTTTGACGTTTGTTACAATTTATTTTATTAAAAAGTTTTCAGATGTTATTGATATTGCCATCCTTATATATCCGTTTGAAATTCTCGCATACATTTTAGCGAATATAATGCAAACAACAATATTCAGCGAATAGTTGGCAAATACGAATCCGAATATTCGCCGTACCACTTACTATTTAAATAAAAGGAGCGAATAAATAATATACTTTTTATAAGCCATGCGGGTTGATTATTAACACGTATCTTTTAAAATAATTCTACACAAACTTGAAAACTATGTATGTTCCATAACATAATGGCAGGCAACAAGATAAAAATTCGTACGTTTATCACTTTTTATCAAATAGGTTATATATTAGACATTTTTTTTTGCAAACTTTAAACATGTTTTTTAATTAGTAAAGGCAGCAAAAAAATAATGTACACGTAGTAAGTAGCAAAACTGGGTAAAACTATATCTTTTGGTTCTTTTCATTCATACGATTTGTTTTAGAAAACTGCATTAACTTTAAAACCATATTCATTAATAGGAAGGTATGAAAGCGAAAGAGGGTAATAATTCTTACTTTTGGGACTTTTTGTAAACACGTTTTTTAAATAATTTTTTACAAAATGTATTTGATTTATTTCATGTCTACCAACTTTGTTCCAAAGAATATCACTGAAATAATGAATAAAAATAGCTAAATTTTTTAAATAATAAACAAATTGTTAATTTTAAATAATAAACAAATTTAGCGATAAATCAGTAAAAACAACCTATTTTGAAATAAAATTATTGATCTATTAAAAACTTTAGCGATAAAACGCTGAAAAGTTTTATTAGTAAAATTTGATTAAAAATCGCGGAATTGAACGAGAAAATAGCTATATTGGCAGCAGTGTAGAAAGAAACACAGAGTTACACTTGTCAGCGTTACCATTGTCATGTTTTCCATTTTTTGAAAGATGTGAAAATGTTTACAATTTTTATAAAGATTTTTATAAATATATAATCTAAAATTTTTAGTATATTGGATGAAAATATTGTATTTATATGATAAAGCGATCTTATATTGTATCTGTCCTTTATTATTGCAACGTCCAAAATATGTGATTTGATGTGCTGAAGTATATGAAGATTATGAAATCAACAGAGTTCACTGTTCAAAGTTGCATGTTGAACTATGTAATGTTCTGTTTAAAAGTTTGATTTTGATAAGGACCTTCTGAAACACGTTGCAGTTTAACTTTTTAATATTTTAAGCACTTTTTCTTCTTTCTTCTTCTTATATTTTATTAATAATAAAAAATGTATCAAGGGTTTTCTTATACACTTATTATTTATTATTATTATTATTCCTATACTAAATCCAGCGAAGCTTTTTTTGCTTGTCTGCAGGATACCAGAGTCTCTGGCGGGAATCAAACCCACAACCTCGGTACTGATAGACTAGCTCACTACCAGCTAGCCTACCGGGGCACCCTCTTACATACTCTTGATCTCGGAAACCAATAAGAATATTGTTTTCCTGTCTTCGCCACAATCTAAGCTATAAACTGGATGAAGTCATCGAGTTCAAACTCTTTCTCGTATGGAATTTCTCGAAGTATGAAACCCTTTCTGCGTTTTGCTAGTTTTTATGTTATTTTGTTCATGTCTATATCTCGGGAAGCAATTATCTTCGCTGCAATTGTAGCTATAGACTATTAGAAAAAAAGTAGAACAAATTAATCAGAACAAAATGCATATAATGCCACACATTGCTAAAATGTCGAAAAACTTTAATTTTTTATATTTTTGCACCATTTTTGGCCCGTAGCTGCCAAATCGTGGGAATTCAGTCAAGTAATATTCAGAAAAAATATATATGATCTTAATCTAATTCATAATTCCTCAGATTATATATAACCACTGCGAAATGCATTTTTTCTCATTTTCTAGCTGTATTTTATATCGGAAATTTATGAAATAAATATGTAGCAAAAGGTAAAAGCGTATATTAATTAATATTAATTTTTCACACATATTTTGAATTTTCGATGTTAATGCAGCTGAAAAAGGTAAACAAAATTTGGATTATTTTTTCTGAATATTACTGTCCATAGTTTGGCTGCTGTGGGCCAAAAATGTTGAAAAAAATATTAATTCAAATTAAAATTTTTCGACATTTTAGCAATTTTATGGCATTTGCTGCAGTTTTTCGCGTTTGCTTGTTACACACTTTTTGCTCCTAGTCTATAGCAGTAATTATGAGAACTTGGTTTCTGAAAAAGTTGTAATTGGTTTCTGAAAAAGTTGCATGTTCTTCGAAAAAATCGAGTTTTAGCTAAAATTTTCAATAGGCCATAAAATCCGAACGGCAGCTAAACTCATTAAATCATTAGATATTCGGTTTATATATTCGCAAACATTTTAGCGAATGCAAATAGAAAAAATCAACGCATAGGTCGCAAATGAGAATCCGAATATTCGACTCACCCTAATAGATATATGCGGTATTTAGAAGTGCTTTTTACTGATACACATATTTGTATCAAGTGTGTACTTAAATATATATGCATAAAGACTTAAAACAATTTAAGGTCCATTACTCCTAAACTAGATCCTTGGGCGCAAAAAAACGATTTAAAAAATTTTTATTTTCAAAGCACTTTTTAATGTTGTATATTTATATACAGTTAAGGACAAAACTCTACATACACCCCCTAATTTTAAGTTTTTGGAGAACTGAGAAAAAAAAATAAGAAAGTAAATACGCAGTTTTTTTTAGGAATTCATTTATAACTTTATTTACATAACAAAAAAAAATTTCTAACTTCAACAATGAAAATATTTGAAAAAACCATAAAAATTCATGTGAAAAAAGTCTAAATACACTTATAAGGAACGAAAATTTCTTTCCTATATCTTATAAAATAGGTATGTTTGATATTATTCTAGTACTTTGTCGGTCCACCCTGAGCATCAATAACAGCTTGGAGCCGACGGGGCATTGACGCCACCAAGTTTTCAGTTATATCAGGTGTTATTTCTGACCATGCTCGAATTAAAGCAGTTTTTAGGCTTTCACGGCTGCTTATATCGTATTTTCTGACTTTTCTTTCCAGAACATCCCAAATGTGCTCAATAGGGTTTATGTCGGGAGACTGGGGAGGTGAATTTAGTTGCCTTGGAGCATAATATAGCAGCCAGTCTCGCACAACGTGAGCAGTGTGCTTAGGGTCGTTGTCTTGTTGGAAAATCCATTGACTTCCAAGACCCAGTTTTTCGACGGACGGCTTCAAATTGTGTTCCAATATATTTTTATACATATGTCGATCCATATTACCATCAATAAAAACCAGCTCACCTACTCCAGATGACGCAATAGCTCCCCAAACCATTACGTTTCCTCCACCATGTTTTACAGTGGGTATGATGTTCTTGGGATGAAGTGCAGTGTTTGGTTTTCTCCAAACTCTGGAGCGGCCATCACTTCCAAAAATGTTGTATTTACTTTCATCTGTAAATAGCACACGATTCCAAAAATCCATACCCTTGTCAATATTCCTTTTAGCAAATTCAAGGCGAAGTTTACGGTTTTTGGCAGAAATAAGGGGTTTTTTTCGAGCAACTCTGCTTCTGAAGCCATTATTATGAAAACATTTTGAATTGTTTTCGGGTGGACATTCTTGCTGGTGCTTTGTGCTATACTTTCCGCCAATTTTGGGGCGCTTATTCGTGGGTTTTTGTTGACTTCTTTAAGGATAAAGCTAATATCTCTTCTGGATAATTTCTTTGGTCTCCCAGATCGCGGTCTATTTTCGGTCGTATTTGTATTGTTATAATTTCTAATAATTGTCTGCACCGTAGGACGACTTAAATTTAAAGTTTTTGCAATTTCTCTATAAGATTTATTTTCTTTTCTTAATTTAACCGCCAAATTTCTCACTGAAACATTAATTTCTTTTCTATTAGCCATTTTGTGCAAGAAAATCAAAATTATTTTATTTAATTTTTTCTCAAGGGCTACTTTATAACTCCCGCTAACACAAAAAATTCGAAAAAACTACGTGCTGCCATATCTTACATTTTTTTTTACATCTTTTTAAGAGATGCCACGGTGTATGTAGACTTTTTTCCGCCATAAAATTTGATTTATGTTAAATAATTTTACCGTTATATACTTTTCAAAATTTTTTTTAGCTTAAAATATTATTGTTTTAGGAGCTCTTAAATATTATTAAAAAAAAATTTCAATACATGTTATCAATTGGGTAAAAACCATAAATCAGAGGGTGTATGTAGAGTTTATTCCTTGACTGTACATGTATAATGTCTTTTCCTTTTTTTTACTAGAGCGCCGATATCTTTACGTATTGGCGCTTTCATACAAGAACGTTTGCAGCAAGCAATACTAAGTGCATAATCGGAACAAAAAGAATTTACAATTTACATACATATATACATGGATGAAGAAAACATTACTTTTTTGTTGCAAAAAAAAAAATGTCTTTCTATTAAATAACTATCATCATGACTCTAAGAAGCCGGAAAAGAAGAAAACTGCATGGAAAGAAGTTGGAATGGCAATGGCTTATTTTGGGTTTATGTATTTTTAACAACTACCAGCCTTTGAAGTCGACCGCAACATTTACGTATCCGCTACATAAGAGTAATAAGGCCTTCATTCTATTTTATACGACGGTTGCGACCGTATGGCCATAGAAAAAGCAAAAATTTAAATTACATTATTTTTGTGTTTTCAAATTGAATATTTAAGGAAAAAATAATCAAAAATTTTAATAAATTAAGATTTTTCTAAGAATAACATACGTTTAAATTTTAAGCAAAATTGTTTTGAAAAAAACGTGTTTACAGAAAGTATCCAAAAGTTGGATATTTTACACAGTTTTGTCGACTTTTCTTTATTCCTAAGCCTTTGCGTAGCCTTTGGCCCAGACGTTTTCCAATTTTAAGCGGTCAAATAAATCACATAAAAGGATATAAGAAAATGAAATAAAAAAATATATTTTCTTAAAAAAAAAAAATAGTTTATAAGAAACTATTTATTTTAAAAATAAAAACGTAAAATAAAATTCATATTAGCAGATCTTTATCCCAAATTTTTATCTTTTCACTTTTTGGCAAAACTATAAATATAAAAATATAATCTACCATCTGTAAAAATATCGTGATATTATACATTTTCTTTTATTTACTTTTTGTACCTTATCTTATTATTCTTTGAATTGCTTAAACTTTGTATCTACAGACCCATTTTTTGTTTTTAAGAGAATTTTGTTTTTAAAATACCGCAGAAAGTTGAAATTTTTAGTTTTTTTCTAACATTATTTCTGTTTAAATTTATGTTCCAAAAAATGTTAAGGGCGTAGGTCAATCCACTCATTATTAACTTCTTGAATATTCTTCAAATCTACTTAATTCGGCACAATATCACATAATTGAGAAACACTGAGCTGGATAATTTTGCTATACTAACGGCCCTTTTCACAATATATAATTATATTTACTAGTATGGGCCAGCAGTCGATACAATCGACTGCAATCTAGAAATAACTTATTTGTACCGATATTTCTAATATATATTTAATCTAAAACTTTATTAAATATGTGTGTCCCAAAAAAAAAATATTATTTTATGCCCCACCTTTTTTTGAAAACTTATAGTGTGAAGTATTTTTGTGATTTTTTTCAGATTTTTCGGAAGAGGTCGCTAAAATCGAATTTAACCCAAAATTGGGTTTTCTTGACTTTTTTGAATTTTGCTGATTACTCGGCTCATTAGCACAATTTTCTTTGTTACTTAGTCAATTTTTGTAAAGAAAACTTCTCAAACTTTACTTCTCTCTGCAGATATTAAAAGTTTCGGTTATTTTTTTGCTCATTTAGGTCCCCTTAATCACATTTTTTTTGGAAAATTTACCATAAATTTGAAAAATAATGCTCTGTAACTATTAAAATTTATATTGAAGTTAAAAAACCAATCATTCAGTTTAAAAGGTGGATAAATTCTGAGTCATTGCAAAAAAAAATATTTGAATTTGCTCTTAATGTTCCAAAGTTATACCCTTTTTAAATTTTGTACACATTTTGTGAAATTAAAATTATTGTAATATGTTTCCCAGTTATGCTTCGGATTTGTTTTAATGTTAGATATTTAGATATTAGGTATTCTTTTAAAATAAAAAATATGGGTGGTTTTTTGTTCTGTTGCACAGACTTCAGCAATGCGAGTCCAAAAAATTCTAGGCAGCTTACTTCTCACACCCAAAAAAAAAAAAAAAATTAAAAAACTATTTTTTTTAGCTTTCAATTATTTATTAGAGCTTTTACGATGAAGCTCTATGCCCTGCAAAAATTTCTGAAAGTCTGTTGTTAGATTAATGTAAGTATTTGCTAAGGCCACGCCGCGTTCTGTGACATCATTTACCACGTGCAATTGCTGAACTTTTTTCTTTGCTTCATTAAATGATTTGTTTGTATGCCTTTTAAACTGAATCATTAGTTTTTTTTAAATTCAATATAAATTTAGTAACAAAGAAAATCGTGCTAATTGGCCGAGTAATCAGCAAAATTCAAAAAAGTCGAGAAAACCCGATTTTCGGGTTAAATTCGATTTTAGCGACCTCTAAACCTCTTCCGAAAAATCTGAAAAAAAATCACAAAAATACTTTACCCTATAAGCTCTCAAAAAATGCTGGGGTACCTATAAAAATCTAAAAAAAAAATTTTTTTTGGGACACTAATATACATATGAAGAAATATATTTATTTAATGTTAAAAAACATTCATTTTCAGTCGGTCGTGCTCGATGAGAAAAGACGTGTTTCTTTTAACTCCGCATACGGTTCTTTTTTTTTTTTAACATAAATTAGTTAATAATATCAGTTTAACAAGCGAATTTGGACGCTCAATATAAAAGTGAACAAAAGAATAACTATAAAAAAATTAAGAAAAAAAAATACAAGTAAAAAAAAATATACCTACATATGTATGTATGTACGCACATACATACTTGCAAATAATCTGTGCAAAAAAATATTTATTCTTTTTTTTTTCTTTTATTATCTCGGTGTAACAACATTATACATAATAAAAAGAGCACAGTCAACAAAAAAAATAAAAACAAAAAAATAAAAAAAACGGTGAAAAAAAACAAAAACAACTCTATATGAGTAATAACAATGAAACAACAACAAAAGTAAATGATATTCATGCTAGTGAAAGCAATGTGGAAATAAACACAACAACAGAAAACAATACAAGCGTTACCACTGTTATCATAATCCCAAACATAGACGCAATGTTAAACAAACAAGAAAAAAGTTGTCAAAAACCACAAGTGCAAGTTGGTATGGATAGGTATATAACAGTGCTTAAACGTGGTCGCAGCCCTGCCTCTTCAGCTGTTGCCTCTGCCTCGAAAGTTCCATCTTTTGACAGAATAAACTCGCAAAATCGTTTTGCAATTCTGGAGGATGAATCTTCTGAAACACCCAACGTCGTCGAAGCCACCCCCGATATATCTTAGAGCGCAAAACTCAAGTGAGCTAATAAAAAGTTTAATATCGGTGATAGGTGAAAATTCGTTTTACGTAGCTGCAATCAAGCGTGGTAATATTAACGAAACAAAAATACAGATTAATAATGAGAATGATTTTCGTAAATTAATTAATAAGTTTGAAGCACTTAAAAAAAGCTTCTATACTTACCAGCTGAAAAGCAGCAAAGGTCTGCAGGTTGTGATAAAGGGCATTGACTCATGCGTGGACCCAGACGAAATAAAAACATTTTTAGAAGAAAAGGGTTTCAAAATTAAAAATGTTACAAATATTAAAAATAGGGAAAAAAATCCCCAACCACTATTTCGAGTGGAGTTAGAGCCCGGCGACGTTAAGCTAAAAAAAAATGAAACGCATCCCATTTACAGTTTAAAATACATCCTGTACAGGAAAATAACGATAGAAGAGCCGCACAAAAGAAATGGGCCCGTTCAGTGTTTAAACTGCCAAGAATTTGGTCATACTAGGGCATACTGCTATTTACCCCCTGTTTGTGTCGTATGTGGAGAACTACATGGTACCGTTCAGTGTGATAAGTCAAAAAATGACCCTAATGTAAAAAAATGTAGCAACTGTGGTGGTAATCACACTGCCAACTATAGAGGATGTCCGGTATATTCTATTGTCAAGCGTTCTGTTGGACAGAAACTTAATCCCCCTCAACCGCAGGCAACTTATCAAGAAAACACTAACGGCGTTCAAATACCGCAGCCAAATAATAACAGAACCTCGTACGCTACTGTCTTAAAATCTAATCATATGCCATTGCAAGGTGATTTACCAAATAATGACGAAATTCCCACTTCTAATTTAACTCGGCTAGAAAAAACCATGGAAACATTAGTGCAAACCGTTAACAATTTTACCAACACAATGGGTAACATGATGCAAGAAATGTTAAGAATGCAATCGATGTTATTGCAAGCTGTACTAAATAAGCCATGAACTGTCTAAAATTTGCTTTTGGAACGCAAACGGCATCCGCCAACATAAAAATGAACTAGAATACTTCCTTAAAAATAAACAAATCGATGTTATGATGGTTTCTGAAACTCATCTGACCTCGAGAAATACGTTTAAAATCAATGATTATATATTATATGATACCAAGGACCCTCGAGGTAGAGCTTGTGGAGGTTCTGCCATTTTGATAAAAAACCGAGTAAAACACTACTTAATGTGCGATCATCGTGAAGATTATCTCCAAGCAACGAGCATTTGCGTTGAGGAATTAAATCGAAACCTAGTTATTTCATCAATATATTCACCACCTAGATTTTCAATATCAGAAAGCCAATATAATAAATACTTCAAAGCATTAGGACCCTGCTTCCTGGCTGCTGGCGATTATAACGCTAAACATACTTTCTGGGGGTCTCGACTTATTACGCCTAAGGGTCGTGTTTTGTTTAACACAATTCGTAAAATGGATCTAAATGTGGTCGCGAGCGGTGAACCAACATATTGGCCTACTGATCAGCAAAAAGTTCCAGATGTCATAGATTTTTGGATTTTATCTTCCGACCACACACCTACAATTGTTACTATAATGATTCCAAATTGAATCGTATCGCCGTCTGGGTACTTATCCAAATCACCCTCACAAATAAATTGGTTAAAATATAAAAAATATCTTAGTGCCCATTGCACAGAAAATATTCCGCTTAGCACACCGGAGAGCGTGGATCTCGCTATTGTTAATTTTGACAGTTATCTCAAACTAGCTGTTCAACATTCCAGCACAACCCTCAAAAAAACCAAAAACAATATCATATATTCTGTAGATGTCGAGCGTCTATTGACTGAAAAAAGGAGAGTTCGAAGAGAGTGGCATTTGCACAGATCCCCCTTAAGACTTTATTAAAAGAGTGCACAAAAAGGCTAAGAAAGTTACTGCAGTCCCAAAAAACTGCATCCTTTGAAAAATATCTTAAGGAACTTGATGCAACTCCACAATCAGACTACTCATTATGGCGTGCAGCTAGAAATCTTAAAAGACCAGTTATCACTAAACCACCATTAAGAAACTTAAACGGAAGTTGGGCAAGAAATTATATAGAAAAAAGGAAAAAGGAAATCTTTTTGTTAATCATTTGAAAACCGTATTTACCGCTCACACATCTCTCGATATGGCGGTCGAGTTACCACCTGTTGCTGTTAGAGCAGCTGTTCCACTAAGATTTGAGATAAGAGAAATCGAAAAGGCTATTCATGATTTAAACCCGAAGAAAGCCCCTGGTTTTGATAAGATCAGTAACAAACTGCTTTTGGAGCTACCCAGCATAGCAAAGAAAATTATTCTCTTTATTTTTAATGCTATTTTGCGCCTTGAATACTACCCTCAGGAATGGAAAGTATCATTAGTTACCATGATACCTAAATCAGGAAAGGATCCTACAAAAGTTGAGTCATATAGACCTATAAGCTTATTGTCTAATATATCAAAGCTGTTTGAGAAGCTGTTAGTGTCAAAATTAACCCCAATTTTAAATGTAAATAGATGTATTCCAAACCATCAATTCGGCTTTAGAAGAGAACATAGCACAATTGAACAAACCCATCGTATAGTAAACGCCATAAGAAAAACCTTTGAAGAAAAAAAATATTGTTCCGCCCTCTTCATCGATGTTTCTCAAGCTTTTGATAAAGTCTGGCATGAAGGCTTATTACATAAATTGAAGCTAAATTTACCAGTAAACACACACAAGCTGTTAGAAAGCTACTTAGTCGGTCGAAAGTTTATTATTAAAGAAGGTGCTTTTATAAGTTCTCCTCAGCCAATTGACGCTGGAGTCCCTCAGGGAAGCATCATGGGCCCACTGTTATACCTAATATATACCTCAGATATGCCAACAAACAACCACACCCTAACTTCAACATTTAGCGTGCACGAAAACTGTCATGAAGCTTCTCGCTACTTGCAGGATCATATATTTGAACTGGAAAAGTGGTTAAAACAATGGAGGATAAAGGTTAATGAGCAAAAATGCGTACATATAACATTCACCTTGCGTCGGGAGTCATGTTCCCCTATTAAAACCAATAATCAATTAGTGCCCCAACAATCGCATGTAAAATATCTCGGAATTCATCTAGATCGGCGTTTAACATGGAAATGCCATATAGAGGCAAAACTAACACAAATGAAACTAAAAGCAATTCAACTTAATTGGCTTATTGGAAGAAACTCTGTTCTTAGTCTCGATTGTAAACTTCTACTTTACAACTCTATCTTAAAACCAATTTGGTGCTACGGTATTCAGTTATGGGGCACTGCCTCGGCTTCTAAAGCTGGAGGTCCACACCACGCGTTACACGCCTTTTCGCAGTCTACGCAGCTGTCAAAAAAGTAGAATCTGTGTAGTTGTATGTAACAAGTTTCATGCACATTAGCCTACGATGCATTGAGGCGTTGAACGCGAAAAGTAGGGTTACTTTCTACTTTTGCAAGCGTCACAAGCAGCGTTCGAATAATTCAGCTGATTTTGACAAATGAAATTTTATTTTTACTTGTGGTGATGCCGCATCAGAAGCGTTGCATGTAACTTGAAACGTAGAACGCAAGTAAGGTATAAAACGCATGCAATGCGTGGAGGCTAAAACGCGTGGTGTGGACCTCCAGCTTAATATCGAAAAAATTCAAAGGCGACAAAATAAACTTCTTCGAATAATCACAGCCGCTCCCTGGTATGTTAAAAACTCAAATATTCACAAGGATCTCAATGTGCCGTTAGTAAAAACTATTATTACGAACTATGCAGTAAAATATTTAAAAAGACTTGAGTCGCACCCAAATCCACTAGCTCGAAATATTTTAAATTACAGCGGCCACTCTAGATTAAGGAGAAGAGATACAGCAGGACTCATCAGACAAGAAGAGCGCTAAACATCTACATATGTGAACAGAAACCGTGAAGAGAAAAATTTTCGTCTAGCATTGGCAGGACAAAAATAAAGTATTAGTATTAGATTTGATTAATTATTGTTAGTTCATATTTAATATATTAAGATTCAATAAATAAATAATGAAAAAAAAAAAAACATATCGCACTTGATTATAAACAGTAGAGCAGAACAATTTTTTAATTTTATGAGGCATATTTCTTTTAGGCATATGAAATTAAGTGACAATTTTTCTAAAAATGTATATATAACATAAGTTCCCTAATCTCAATGTTTATAACAAAGCCTTCTATATATTTTCCATTTATATTTATTTCGTTAATGAATTATGTTGTTATAACCTCTCTATATATAACTTTTTTGTAAATACATGATTATCGTATAACAAATGACCATGATCGGTAGTGTCTGTTATATAAAATCACAGCCCATCAAAAGATCGCACTTTATTTAAAAAAAAAAATGCAATAAACACATTCTTTACAATGTAACCATATTAATAATGTAAAATAACATTAAAATTATTCATAAGCGCAAAAATTTAAGAAATCAACGGTAACATTTAAAACAACAACTCTCCCAAAAAGAAAACAAAATATTTAAAATTGTCTTTCTCTTTTTTATTTCTTAATATCTACTGTTCTTCAATTTAATGCATAGCAGAAAACTCTGCATGTTGTTGTTCTTTTTACTATGTAAACACAAAAACAAAGTATACTGCTTCTGTTATGTGTTTACATTGTTTTTGCTCACACGTATGTGAATTGTGAATGTATTAGTACCACTTTCTAACGCGTATAACTCGTGAAATAATGAACCGATTTTAACAAAATTTACATTAACAGAATCTACCAATATCTTTCGATTGATATATCATTTGTTAAAATACAATATATAGCTTAGGCGTAAAAGGGATCCAAAGAAATCCACTTGCCTATTAATATATATGATTTAACAAGCTGTACGTTAGGTTAACAAACACTTCTTAACCAACGGTTAAGAGTTTCGGTTTCACCACCTTTCGGTTACATAATAAAAACTTTAGATAGCATGTGTCGCAATACCATCACCGCTTGTTTACGAAAAATCGTGTAATGAAAAACAAAAAAAAATGATTTTCAATTGTATATGTTTTTTTTATAAATTTTAATATCATAAATAAAATATTTGTTTTCAGATAAAGGAGCTTTACTTTACGCAATAAAAGCGAACATATGAACATATTTGATCAAAAGATATGTATGTATGTACGTCTGTGGAAAAATTCAATAGCCCAACATTTTTTGTAAAAGAAAATAATAATGATACATATTTGATCTTATTTCATTATAAGGACCTTTAATTCTTAATTATTATAAGGAGTAATTATAATTACATAGCTTAATGATTTTTGGATTAATGGTCATATATGTCATAATGGAAGTGTGTTTTTTGAAACGAACCATGTCCGAAATAAAAGGTACATATTGGCTGTGGGAAAAATCGCCCAAAGAAAAATGGCCCAAAAAAAGAAATGAAAAATCGCCCAAATGAAGAATCGCCCAACAGAACATGAAAAATGACCCAAAAAGTTATATATGAAATTTTGCCCAAAAGAAACGAAAAAGGGCCCAAAAAAAATGAAAAATGACCCAAAAAGCAAAAACGAATATTTTCCCGGTGGCATGTTATAACGTCCAGTGTCATAGTGTCCATGGACGTTATGACACTCCAAAAAGTGTCATAGTGTCCATGTACACTGCGCTAACTAAAGCTTCTCTGCACAGACGGCCTTCGGCCGGGCGCAAGGATTTTCTCCTCTATGGTATAACAAACACCGGCTTCGCTAACTAAAGCTTCTCTGCATAGTCGGCTTTCATTTGGAAACAAGGCAGATTTTAGAAGCTTTACTTAGCGAAGCCGGTGTTTGTTATACCATAGAGGAGAAAATCCTTGCGCCCGGCCAAAGGCCGGCTGTGCAGAGAAGCTTTAGTTAGCGAAGCCGGTATTTGTTATACCATAGAGGAGAAAATCCTTGCGCCCGGCCGAAGGCCGGCTGTGCAGAGGAGCTTTAGTAAGCGAAGCCGGTGTTTGTTATACCATAGAGGAGAAAATCAAAAAAATGGGCCATTTTTCATACAACATTTAAAAAACGAAAAATCACCCAACAATAACGAAAAATAGCCCAAAAATTTTAGGTCACTTTTCATATGAATTTAGGCCCAATTTTACATGGAATTTTTTTGGGCGATTTTTCATTTCTTTTTTTGGGCCATTTTTCTTTGGGCGATTTTTCCCACAGCCGTACATATTGGCAACAAATATTTGCGTTAAACATACAATAATTTCACAAGTTTTTTAATATTTTTCAAGATATACCGAGAAATAATAAAAGTTTCAATTTTTAAGAACATTTTTAATTCTCGTTGTACACTACCTAAAAAATTTTGTTTAAATGAAAATTTGTATTGCTATTTTTCCATTTTCTTCTGATTTTTATTTTAACAAAAACTTAGCCGGGATATTTTCTTCGGTTATATTTAACAACTTTTTCGTTAACTAGTTTCGGTTTCGTGTGTTAATCGAATATTGTGAAAAGCAAATTTTGCTAACTTAAGGTGTTATGATACTTGCTATTTTTTGTATTGGATTTTTTTAGGATTGACTGAATGAAACAACAAATGCGAGAAAGAACAAGAAATACAATACAATATAAAATGTAAACAAAACAAACAATATTGCCCACGTTTTGTTCCCACAAAAACCGTCAAAAAAAAGCTATAAATCGCAAAAAAAAGTTAAAACCCGCTACTTTCGATCAAAAACTAAAAAAGTTAGCAGCAGTGCTAACATTTAATCTGGAAATGTCAATTTTAAGTTACAAATTTTTATATTTTTTTTGACAGTCTAAGATTATTTATCGATAACACACGTATATTTTTTTGACATTTCAAGATTTTTTATGGTATAATCAAACTCTTTACACTTAGTCAGTTTTCCTATGCAAATATATTTGCACTGTTCTCCAATATAGAAAAAATACAAAAAATAGCAAGTATCATAACACCTTTACGGTTAATGTTTCAATTAACATTTGATCATAGATTGTGAAAAGGGCCGTAAAAGGTGTTAAAGCTTCAATGGGTTTTAGAAGCTCGTTATTAAAATCGAACATTTTTACAGAACATTAAAAAATGCAGCATAAAACTTTGAACAATTAACTCTAAAGTCCAATTCAGCATCTTCAGATACCTTAGCACCTAAATAAAATATATTGGGGATCTTTAACACGTTCAAGTTTTTCTTGATAGTTTCTTACATTACTGTTTATCAAAATTTACAAAAATTGACGTAGGCAATTTTTAAGAAATTTACTTTCAAGATGGCAAACAATTTATAAAAACACACGATAAATTTGCTCACTAAACTTGTAATCAGCTGTTTTCTTGAATGTAAATTGAAACACTCAACTTGAAATAGAATTTTAAAAGCAAGTTCGGGTCAATTTTTAAAAAGGTAAACCAGTGTGAGTGTATTAACACTTGAAACACAAAACCTGATCGCGTAACCCTCAAATAATGTATGTAGTATTAAAGGGGTACACAAAATTAAACAACCTTGCAATAATAAAGATCTGTTAGTAGCAAAAAATCAACACTTAATATTTTCATCTAATATACAGCAAATTAAATTACATATTCGTAAAAAATAAAATAATATGAAATGTGTTTTAAGGCAAAATTTTCTTACAAATCTTTCTTACAATATAACCTGCCATAATGGCAACTCTGGTAAAATGCAACTTTATTTTATTCCAAAAATATTTTTAATATATAAGAGTTTAATTAAACAAATTTTCATTCAGAATTCGTTTTATAAACCAGAAATATTTTTTATAAATACGGCTTCAAAAGTATAATTTTTAAAAACATTACTACTAAGTTTCATTATTCAAATTGCAAATGTCGTACTCAAAATGTGTTTATACACATGTAGGCAGAAAATACTACAACAAAAACAACAGTTTTTTTGTATTGGATTGTTAGCGCCTACAGTTTGAAATGTCAAACACTTCTAATAAAGCATTGTAAAACCAAGACATACTATCGGTTTGAACTGTCAAATTCGCTGCCACCTAATATAAATTTGTTTTGGACATGCACGAGTATAAGAATATATTTGATTCTTTCACTCTTGCAAGAAGCATAGGCAGTATCAATATACTGTATAATATGAAGCAAAACTGCTAACTTCAAAGTCGCACATGTACAAAGATTTCACAGCGTCAAAAATAACATTTTTGTAAAGAACGATGGCAACAATACAGATCTAAATTTAGATAAAAATGTTAAATTAATACATTTAAAGCGCATGTATCGAACTTTTTATCATATTAGATCAATATATATGCACAGCTGAATAAATTCAACCAAAAAAAAAACTCCGTTAAAAATGTCCTCAATGTACGATTTCCTTACATTAGCCGCAAGGCATATAAAATTTTGAGGACAGGCTTCATAGTATGCAAAAGTCCTCAGAGTATAAGGTGCATATATAACGTGTGTGCAAAGTATCCGCTGTGCATATATATATATATATATATATATATATATATATGCACAGCGGATTATATAAGGACACGAAAAAATCAAGGTTTTTATACCTTTTTTGGATCAATTCCGGAATACTTTTACTGTTTAAAACCATTGTTTGTAACATGGCCGGGTTAAAGGCCACAAATGTCAAATTAAGTATATATCGCAACAATTGAGGACAGCTATATACGTAGCGTAATGTTCTAGCCCATGTACTCATAGTAAGTACATGCTGCGTATAAGACAAATATTGTTGCCGTGTCTTACATATATTTTAGAATATTAATACGCCGTTCTGTTTTTTTTCCATCAACTTTGAAGTTCGCATATTATTTTATTAGTGTTGCCAACGCAAAAAATCCCTTATTTCAACGCTAACTTTGAACATTATAGTGATTTTTTGCAAGAAAACACGCTAAAACAATTCTTAATTGTAAACTTTTACAACACTTAATATTTACTTAAAGCTATTAAGGTCAATTGATATCAAAAACCATTAGTGTGAGTAACCAACTATATAAACGTAACTACTACATATGATTAGGGTTGTCAGATTTTTTTAATCTTGATCGCAAAATAGTGTATCGAAAATCGTCAAAAATGTCCAAAATTAAATTTTTTATAACTTTTGGTAAAAAAAATTTGTCAAATAACTACTATGTACTCGTATTTATATAAAAAAGTATACAAGAGTAATTTTACCTTTATTAAAATTGTCTATATTTAGCCGTATTCTAGTAGCGTGTTTAAATTGTAGTATTTTCAACGTTTTAAAATAAATACATTAAAACTAAGGATTTGTAAGTTCAGTAAATTGAATTCTTCAAAAATTTAATGGAAACCAGAGGCCTTGTTCTGACAGTCATGCTGAGGACTTTCTCGATTCGAAATCAATTTTATTTCTAATTCTTTCAGTCGATACTGAACGAATCGAAATTATTTTTTTAGTGTTGTGAATGAAAAATAATTTCGATTCGTTAAGTATTGACTGAAAGAATTAGATATAGAATTGCTTTCGAATCGAGAAAGTGCTCGATCACGACTGCCAGAATTAGGTCCCAGTATGGAAAATAAATGAATTTGATAAAAAAAAAAATTTTCTTGGCCTGATTTTCTATTTGAAAATAAGTGGATATTTTGTAATATTTTTTCGATTTAGTTAATATTTAAATTTTCAAACTATGCACATATGAAAATTTAGCTTTCCGCTAATACCCCGAAATCGATAGGGCATAATGATCTGAATCGACGTCGCTATAGCTGATTTTCTGAAAGACTTGGAGGAAAAGTTATAGCGCAGCAAACTTTTTAAACTGTCAATCTATGCATATATATAAATTTCGTTTCCCTTTTTTTTACTCTTTTCAATATATTCGGCATACTTTTAACCAGTATTTTCCAAAAGCTAGGTTAAATTTTATGTAATTCCTCCTGAAGAGCTTTTTTACATCGTCCTTGCAACTTATAGTGTTTTCCTATTGATATAACTTTACAAATTTGCAATGCGGTTAATATCTCTTCAGGATGAATTACATAAAATTTAACTTAGCTCTTTCACAATACTGGCTGAAAGGATGCACAAAAAATATTAAAATTTATAAAAGTTAAAACATTCTTTAAACTTTAAAGTAGTGCAGAAGTTTTACTTTAACGTTGAAATACGCATTATTTTATGTTTTTGTTTTATATCAATCTTAATAGAACTAAAAATTTAAATTTTTCTGTTTTGTTTCTAATTTCTTCTTCTCAATCGCATTTTTATTAAATATTATAAGACCGAAAAAAATGTACTAAAAGTATACGAGTTTCGCTTGGAGTAACTGTATAAAAATTAAGTTTTTCACTAATAAATCTGGGTTTATACTAATAACTCGAAAACTATTTCGCGTGCACATAGTATCTAGCTAGTATCAATCGATAGAGCATAAAAATCTGATATCGTTACAGTTTATTTATATATAAAAGACTAGAGGGGAAAAATTATAGCGTTAGAAATTTTTAATTATAAACGTATGCATATGTGTTTATAATATTTGTCTGTCCAATTAACTTTGTAAACAAAAAATGTACAATTTAAACAGGGTTGCTAATCTATTAATATGCTGTCAAATCCAGCGATTAAAATAAAAGTTTTTTTTTCTATTAGTGGGATATCTAGGGATTTTTGCAAAATATTTTTAAGACATTATCTTTTAACGAAAGTGATAAAAACTTGAAGTTAAAAAACAAACCAAGAACTTAACATTAGTAAAATTAAGTTATTTATAAGATACACAATAATTTCTAAAAAAAAATTAACCGACTATAATTGATTATACATACTATAAAAACGTAGACTTGCCGATATAAGTGATCAAACTTGTTAAATTTCTAAAAAAAAATTATTTAGTTTTGTTGTTCATAAAATAGAAACGATTTCGCGTGCGTGTTTGTTACTATTGAAAATAGATAAATTTCATTATAAGTAATATTCAAAATTAATATCTTATTTCTACTAAGCGAAAGAATTCTTTCCTTCGCACAGCTACATTTAAAATAAAAACAAAATTTTATAATTCTTTCACACATCAGAAACAGGCAGTAAATTTTTAAGTAAACAAAAGAAATACTCAAATCACATAAAAATTATATCAGTAAAGAAACTCTAAAAATCCTTAACGCAAAAGAAGACATTTAAAAAAATTATGCCTGTGTTAATAAAAATGTTTTTTATTTAATAAAGGTTTACAAAACAAATTTACAAATCAAAAACTTAAATTTTTTTTTTTGAATGGAGAGCCTTTTGCCTAACGATAGAAAAATATTAAATAAAAACTATCTTGTCTCAAGCAACAGCTGCCATATTCATAAAAATATTTGGCTTAAATATACACTCAAAAAAAATAATTTAGCTCTAACCGTTTCTGGATTATTAGTAAAAACCTAAATTTACATGTGTGCATAGTTTGAACATTTAAAAAGTTTGATGCGCTATAACTCCCCACCCCCCCAAGTCTTTAACAAAATAAGCTATATGGATATTGATTCAGGTTTTTATGCCCTATTGATGCTACCTATATATGAGTATGCTTATTCGTTTTTATTTTATAAGCGCAAACCTATGCATTTATATTATTTATGCAAAACAAAACGCAAGTGATACTAAATACTACTTTATTATCAACTCTGGAAATAGTTTGCCAAAAAACAAAAAGTTTGTTTTGTTCTTGTGCGTTTAGAAACTTAAGGCCGTGTCCGATACAACTTCGTCGCTTTGCGTGACGTTTTTAATGCCCAATCCACACGTTGCAAGTCCTATTGATCAGCTTGCTACTTTAAAGGCTAGAGAGACGAGGAAAGAAACGATTCGCTGTCTTTCTCTTTCATCTGTAAATTAGCATGCTGATCAATAAGAAAAGCGCAATGCAAAATGTGTATGACACAATAAAAACTTTGAAAACACTCACGCATTGTTTTTTACGTGTTATAAAAATAAAAGTTAAGAATGCTATTGGACGATTTATTGGAATCAAATTTGACGAAAAATAAATAAAAATAAACGAAAATTATACTAGCTAATTGTCAAAGCGTGCAAAAAGATGACAGTAGCCTAACTTTTCGTTTAACGCTGCGTTAGAAGTTCTTTTTATGACATGTTTCGTATATGTATGTTTATTTCATCTTAAATGTCAAAGCGAATCTGTAACGCAACGCGAAGTAAAAGTTTTATTTGACACGGACTTTATGTATTCTCATCACACCAGACGTGTATATTAAAGCAATCATTGGCAACACTACCAGAATATATTGATCAGCGTTGTCAACGTTCAAATTTCAATACGCATCAAAATGGAGTAAAAACGCACCAAGTTAAGACTTTCTTTTTTATTTAAAATGTTGATTGAATAAATTTTGCTTAAAACGTATAATATTTTTATATTTAAAATATAATATAAGTGTTTTTAAGTTAATTGTTTTTAGAAAAAAAAAAAAAAAAAAAGAATTAAACATAACTAAAGTAAAACAACTAAGCAAATTTGTTTGTATTCATATATACCAGATAATACATTTTTTTTAATTTCATAAATTCTATACATAACTTTTCAAAAAGATATCAAAAATTAATAGTAAGGATGCAAAATTAATAATAGTTCAGTATTTATTCTTTTTTTATTTTAAAATTGTATTTTCTATCAGATGTTTACTATTTTCATATCTATGCATCACCTGAGAACGGCTGGAACGATATGGCCGATTTTTTTTCAATCGATTCGAAATTTACAGGAGTAAAGAAAAATACCTAGTAAAACACGTAAAATCGGACTTTTTAATGTATTGCATACTATTCTCTTTACATTTTTTCTAAGTATAAGCTAATTTAAAGGAAAACGTTAAAAATTTTTTTCTCATTTTTCTAAGTTTGCGCAAATTCTAGGAGAAACTCGAAAATTAAACACACTGCCTTCTTTTCAGCGCTGCCTCCTATTACTCCTCACTTTTCTTTATAAGAGAAAATTTAAGGAGAAATTTGTTTAAAATTTTTAAAAAGAGATCAAAAAATTTATAATAAATAATAATAAAGCCAAAAATAAAGCTAATTTTTTTTTATTGCTTTTTAATAGTAACGTTTAATTATTTCGATATATCTATACATATTTTACCTCCTTCCACTTCTCATTTTTCTAAGTTTGCGCAAATTCTAGGAGAAACTCGAAAATTAAACACACTGCCTTCTTTTCAGCGCTGCCTCCTATTACTCCTCACTTTTCTTTATAAGAGAAAATTTAAGGAGAAATTTGTTTAAAATTTTTAAAAAGAGATCAAAAAATTTATAATAAATAATAATAAAGCCAAAAATAAAGCTAATTTTTTTTTATTGCTTTTTAATAGTAACGTTTAATTATTTCGATATATCTATACATATAAAACTGAAACGTTATTGACTAACTGAATGATTCATTATCGCACAACCTAATCGACTGAAGCTCAAAACCTCAAATTTGGAACGGACGTTGTTCTCTCGCCAAATCGATCCACTAAGACGACATTTTTCGAAATTCGAATGTTAACGAGATAAAAAAGGATAAAAAACATGTAAATTCGCTTACCTCATTATATCTCCTAAGCTAAAAGAGATAAAAAAAATTAATACTTATCGTTGGTCATTAAAAACAAAAAACGACAGGTGTCTGAATCAATTTCATATAATTTTTTTCTTTGATTGAATAAAAAATATCATTACGGGAATAAAATTTTATAAATTTAATAATGAAATTTCATTAACACACAAGGCAAAATAAAAAAAAACTGCATTTACAATATACCATTTAATAAATGAGGGTCTATAATAGTTTTTATAAAAGACTCTGGAATAAAAATTCGGTTCCATGGATAATTATGTTATAAGTAAAAAATATTTTTGTGCATTCTTAAAGCCCAAGTTTTCTATATACATATATAGAAAAAAATCGTGGTTTGTTCGACAGTTTGAAATTTGAAAACGATTGGATAAATGGGATACTTCATTCTGCGGGTTTGTTTGCAATTGCTACGCGAACCTTTTGAAAAAAAAGAAAAATCCACAAAATAGGGTAAAAAGTCGTACCCTTGGGTACTTTTTTTAAACACATCTTTTGCAAAATAATATTGCTTAAAATTAAAACCTATGTTCTTAACTATAAAGGCAGTAAACAAATAAAGTATATTCCAGGGCAGAACTTGGTAAAAATTCATAATTTTGGTACTTTTTGCATAAACGTTCTTTCTGAAATATTTTTTTTTGAACTGGAGACTTTTGTTCTTAAACATAAAGGTGGAAAGCAAATAAAGTAAATTTGAGGTCAAAATAGGGCGAACGTGCGCACTTTTAAGACTGTTTGAAAGCACGTTTTTGTTTATAGAAATATTTTAAGATAAAATAAGTATAGAAAACTAAATCAAATATCTGTATTAATTTTTTTTTTTTTTTTGGATAAAACACTTTCTTTAAATGTTGCATTAATTTTCACGTGAACGAAGTTGCGGGTAAAAGCTAGTAGTCCTCATCCTTTTATGAAACACTTGCTGCAGAAACTTTCTTCAGTTCTCTTTTGAAACTGCATTGGTGTCCATACAATATAATTATTGTTTTAAAGTATTCATTCATTTGCTATGCCTTCTCTCTTTCTTTTAATAACAAACTCACAAAAATTGATTGTAAACGAAACAAAGTACACTTTTCCATTCGTCTTTCTCCTTTTATCATCAAACTCAGATGTTTTGCAGCAAATGCTTCACAATGTGGACTGGGATATAAGAGTAGTTAGGACAAGTGCACAAAATCAGCTTGAAAAATCTTTTTGATATGTATTTTTGATGTTTGTTACAATTTATTTTATTAAAAAGTTTTCAGATGTTATTGATATTGCCATCCTTATATATCCGTTTGAAATTCTCGCATATATTTTAGCGAATATAATGCAAACAGCAATAATCAGCGAGTAGTTCGCAAATACGAATCCGAATATTCGCCGCAACACTTACTATTTTATACAAAAGGAGCGAATAAATAATATAATTTTTATAAGCCATGCGGGTTGATAATGCGTACCATTTTATTAACACGCGTCTTTTAAAATAATTCTACACAAACTTGAAAACTATGTATGTTCCATAACATAATGGCAGGCAACAGGATAAAAATTCGTACGTTTATCACTTTTTATCAAATAGGTTATATATTAGACATTTTTGTTTTGCAAACCTTAAACATGTTTTTAATTAGTAAAGACAGCAAAAAAATAATGTACACGTTGTAAGTGGCAAAACTGGGAAAAAACTATATCTTTTGGTTCTTTTCATTCATACGATTTGTTTTAGAAAACTGTGCATAAACTTTAAACCCATATTCATTAATAGGAAGGTATGAAAGCAATGACGTACATTTAAGAAGCGAAAGAGGGTTATAATTCTTACTTTTGTGACTTTTTGTAAACACGTTTTTTAAATAATTTTTGACAAAATGTATTTGATTTATTTCAATTCTATCAACTTTGTTCCAAAGAATATCACTGAAACAAAATAAAAATAGCTAAATTTTTTAAATAATAAACAAATTGTTAATTTTAAATAATAAACAAATTTAGCGATAAATCAGTAAAAACAACCTATTTTGAGATAAAATTATTGATCTATTAAAAACTTTAGCGATAAAGCGCTGAAAAGTTTTATTTGTAAAATTTGATTAAAAATCGCGGAATTGAACGAGAAAATAGCTAAATTGGCAGCAGTGTAGAAAGAAACACAGAGTTACACTTGTCAGCGTTACCATTGTCATGTTTTCCATTTTTTGAAAGATGTGAAAATGTTTACAATTTTTATAAAGATTTTTATAGATATATAATCTAAAATTTTTAGTATATTGGATGAAAACATTTAGTGATGTATTTATATAATAAAGCGATCTTATATTGTATCTGTCCTTTATTATTGCAACGTCCAAAATATATGATTTGATGTGCTGAAGTATATAAAGATTATGAAATCAACAGAGTTCACTGTTCAAAGTTTCATGTTGAACTATGTAATGTTCTGTTTAAAAGTTCGATTTTGATAAGGACCTTCTGAAACACGTTGCAGTTTAACTTTTTTATATATTAAGCACTTTTCCTTCTTTCTTCTGCTTATATTTTATTAATAATAAAAAATGTATCAAGGGGTTTCTTATACACTTATTATTTATTATTATTCTGGCGAAAATCGAACCCACAACCTGGTACTGATAGACTAGCTCACTACCAGCTAGCCTACCGGGGCACCCTCTTACGTACTCTTGATCTCGGAAACCAATAAGAATATTGTTTTCCTGTCTTCGCCACAATCTAAGCTATAAACTGGATGAAGGAAAAAACTGCGTTTAGTGCATTAAAATTGCCAAAGTATTTAACTTTTATAAATTTTTCAACCTTTTTGGCTCATAGCTCAAATTTTTTTAATTCATCGAGTTTAAACTCTTTCTCGTATGGAATTTCTCGAAGTATGAAACCCTTTCTGCGTTTTGCTAGTTTTTATGTTATTTTGTTCATGTCTATATCTCGGGAAGCAATTATCTTCGCCGCAATTGTAGCTATAGACTATTAGAAAAAAAGTAGAACAAATTAATCAGAACAAAATGCATATAATGCCACACATTGCTAAAATGTCGAAAAACTTTAATTTTTTATCTTTTTGCACCATTTTTGGCCCGTAGCTGCCAAATCGTGGGAAATTCAATCAAGTAATACTCAGAAAAAATATATATGATATTAATCTAATTCATAATTCCTCAGATTATATATAACCACTGCGAAATGCATTTTTTCTCATTTTCTAGCTGTATTTTATATCGGAAATTTATGAAATAAATATGTAGCATAAGGTAAAAGCGTATATTAATTAATATTAATTTTTCACACATATTTTGAATTTTCGATGTTAATGCAGCTGAAAAAGGTAAACAAAATTTGGATTATTTTTTCTGAATATTGCTGTCCATAGTTTGGCTACTGTGGGCCAAAAATGTTGAAAAAATATATTAATTAAAATTAAAATTTTTCGACAGATTAGCAATTTTATGGCATTTGCTGCAGTTTTTTCGCGTTTGCTTGTTACACACTTTTTGCTCCTAGTCTATAGCAGTAATTATGAGAACTAACCTGTAATTGGTTTCTGAAAAAGTTTCGAAAAAATCGAGTTTTAGCTAAAATTTTCAATAGGCCATAAAATCCGAACGGCAGCTAAACTCATTAAATCATTAGATATTCGGATTAAATATTCGCAAACATTTTAGCGAATGCAAATAGAAAAAATCAACGCATAGGTCGCAAATGAGAATCCGAATATTCGACTCACCCTAATAGATATATGCGGTATTTAGAAGCGCTTTTTACTGATACACATATTTGTATCAAGTGTGTACTTAAATATATATGCATTAAGACTTAAAACATTTTAAGGTCCATAACTCCTAAACTAGATCCTTGGGCGCAAAAAAACGATTTCAAAAATTTTTATTTTCAAAGCACTTTTTAATGCTGTATATTTATATACATGTATAATGTCTTCTACTTTTTTTTACTAGAGCGCCGATATCTTTACGTATTGGCGCTTTCATACAAGAACGTTTGCAACAAGCAATACTAAGTGCATAATCAGAACAAAAAGAACTTACAATTTACATACATATATACATGGATGAAGAAAAAATTATCTTTTTGTTGCAAAAAAACAAAAAGAAATTTCTTTCTATTAAATAACTATCATCATGACTCTAAGAAGCCGGAAAAGAAGAAAACTGCATGGAAAGAAGTTGGAATGGCAATGGATTATTTTGGGTTTATTTTTACTTCAACACCATATGACACGTTTATGTATTTTTTACAACTACCGGCCTTTGAAGTCGACCGCAACTTTTACGTATCCGCAACATAAGAGTAATAAGGCCTTCATTCTATTTTATACGACGGTTGCGACCGTATGGCCATAGAAAAAGCAAAAATTTAAATTACATCATTTTTGTGTTTTCAAATTGAATATTTAAGGAAAAAATAAACAAAAATTTTAATAAATTAAGATTTTTCTAAGAATATTTACAAAAGAAAATTAAGCACGTTTACGACGGAATTGTGAGTAAATAGATTGCGTTTTAAGAAATGTACGCTCGTACATCCTAGGTTGTTACGACGTACTTATATCTTTGCTGCCTTTATCGTAAAGAACATACGTTTCAATTTTAAGCAAATTTGTTTTGAAAAAAACGTGTTTACAGAAAGTATCCAAAAGTTGGATATTTTACCCAGTTTTGTCGACTTTTCTTTATTCCTAAGCCTTTGCGTAGCTATTACAAACAACCACACAGAGAAAATTATCCAATTTGGCCTAGACGTTTTCCAATTTTAAGCGGTCAAAAAAATCACATAAAAGGATATAAGAAAATGAAATAATATATATAATAATATATATTTTCTTAAAAAAAAAAATAGTTTATAAGAAACTATTTATTTGAAAACTAAAAACGTAAAATAAAATTCATATTAGCAGATCTTTAATCCCAAATTTTTATCTTTTCACTTTTTGGCAAAACCATAAATATAAAAATATAATCTACCATCTGTAAAAATATCGTGATATTATACATTTTCTTTTATTTACTTTTTGTACATTATCTTCTTATTCTTTGAATTGCTTAAACTTTGTATCTACAGACCCATTTTTTGTTTTTAAAAGAATTTTGTTTTTAAAATACCGCAGAAAGTTGAAATTGCGAGTTTTTTTCTAACATTATTTCTGTTTAAATTTATGTTCCTAAAAATATTAAGGGCGTAGGGCAATCCACTCATTATTTACTTCTTGAATATTCTTCAAATCTACTTAATTCGGCACAATATCACATAATTGAGAAACACTGAGCTGGATAACTTTGCTATGCTAACGGCCCTTTTCACAATATATAATTATATTTATTTAACAAGCTGTACGTTAGGTTAAGAGTTTCGGTTTCACCACCTTTCGGTTACATAATAAAAACTTTAGATAGCATGTGTGGCAATACCATCACCACTAGTTTACGAAAAATCGTGTAATGAAAAACAAAAAAATTGATTTTCAATTGTATATGTTTTTTTTTTATAAATTTTAATATCATAAATAAAGTTTTTGTTTTCAGATAAAGGAGCTTTACTCTACGCAATAAAAGCGAACATATGAACATATTTGATCAAAAGATATGTATTGATATGTATGTATGTACGTCTGTGGAAAAATTCAATAGCCCAACATTTTTTGTAAAAGAAAATAATAATGATACAAATTTGATCTTATTTCATTATAAGGACCTTTAATTCTTAATTATTATAAGGAGTAATTATAATTACATAGCTTAATGATTTTTGGATAAATGGTTATATTTGTCATAATGGAAGTGTGTTTTTTGAAACGAACCATGTCCGAAATAAAAGGTACATATTGGCAACAAATATTTGCGTTAAACATACAATAATTTCACAAGCTTTTTAATACTTTTCAAGATATACCGAAAAATAATAAGAGTTCCAATTTTTAAGAACATTTTTAATTCTCGTTTTTACACTACCTAAAAAATTTTGTTTAAATGAAAATTTGTATTGCTATTTTTCCATTTTCTTTTGAATTTTATTTTAACAAAAACTTAGCCGGGATATTTTCTTCGGTTATATTTAACAACTTTTTCGTTAACTAGTGAAAAGCAAATTTTGCTAACTTACGGTTAATGTTTCATCATAGATTATGAAAAGGTGTTAAAGCTTCAATGGGTTTTAGAAGCTCGTTATTAAAATCGAACATTTTTACAGAACATTAAAAAATGCAGCATAAAACTTTGAACAATTAACTCTAAAGTCCAATTCAGCATCTTCATATACTTTAGCACCTAAATAAAATATATTGGGGATCTTTAACACGTTCAAGATTTTTTTGATAGTTTCTTACATTACTGTTTGTCAAAATTTACAAAAATTGACGTAGGCTGGACACAATTTTAAAGAAATTTACTTTCAAGATGGCAAACAATTTAGAAAGACACACAATAAATTTGCTCACTAAACTTGTAATCAGCTGTTTTCTTGAATGTAATGAAACACTCAACTTGAAATAGAATTTTAAAAGCAAGTTCGGGTCAATTTTTAAAATAGTAAACCAGTGTGAGTGTATTAACACTTGAAACACAAAACCTGATCGTGTAACCCTCAAATAAGGTATGTAGTATTAAAGGGTACACAAAATTAAACAACCTTGTAATAATAAAGATCTGTTAGTAGCAAAAAATCAACACTTAATATTTTCATCTAATATACAGCAAATTAAATTACATATTCGTAAAAAATAAAATAATATGAAATGTGTTTTAAGGCAAAATTTTCATACAAATCTTTCTTACAATATAACTCAAATCAACTGTAATTTTTATGAATACGGCAGTACATTTATAAAAACTTTATATTATTTTAAAACTTCTTAAATTAACATGCCAAAAAAACGAAAAGTTTTTCATAATGGCAACTCTGGTAAAATGCAACTTTATTTTATTCCAAAAATATTTTTAATATATAAGAGTTTAATTAAACAAATTTTCATTCAGAATTCGTTTTATAAACCAGAAATATTTTTTATAAATACGGCTTCAAAAGTATAATTTTTAAAAACATTAATACTAAGTTTCATTACCCTACGGCCACACGTGAAATTTGTGATGTCTTAACATAAGCAATAACGCCGGCAGAATAACTTCGTCAAATTGCCAATCTGTTTTAGGTGGAGAACACGTAAATATCTTACAACATAAGTTTAAAAACAAGCTAAAGACAGGTTGTGTGCTATATTCATAGCGAAGAAAAAGTTTAGCGCTTAAACATAGTATACATAGCTAAAAATAACAATATTAAATATTAATTAAATATTTTGCGCTTTAATTTTAATTATTTATCAGCCACGCGCGTATTTTTGACAAGTTGTTTAAAAAAGTTAATAAAAAGCAACAAAAAAAAAGCTGTCTGTCAAACTTAAACGTCAAGTTATGTTATAAAATAGCTTTCAAGACAGATTGCTTAACAACGCTGTTAAAACACAAACAAAACACTAACATGAGGATGCTATACCTAACACTAACATGATGTTAGTGTTAATGTTAACCATTTGATGTCAGTTGTAGCCTGGGTGTTAAACAAACAAAAAATTAAATTAAATTGCAAATGTCGTATTCAAGATGCGTTATACACATGTAGGCAGAAAATACTACAACAAAAACAGCAGTTTTTTTGTATTGGATTGTTAGCGCCTACACTTTTGAAATGTCAAACATTTCTAATAAAGCATTGTAAAACCAAGACATACTATCGGTTTGAACTGTCAAATTCGCTGCCACCTAATATAAATTTGTTTTGGACATGAACGAGTATAAGAATATATTTGATTCTTTCACTCTTACTTTTACAACACTTAATATTTACTTAAAGCTATTAAGGTCAAGTGATATAAAAAACCATTAGTGTGAGTGACCAACTATATAAGCGTAACTACATAGGATCAGGGTTATCAGATTTTTCTTAATCTTCATCGCAAAATAGTGTATCGAAAATCGCCAAAAATTTTAAAATTTTATTTTTTAAAACTTTTGGTAAAACAAATTTGTGAAATAACTACTATGTACTCGTATTTATATAAAAAAGTATACAAGAGTAATTTTACCTTTATTAAAATTGTCTATATTTAGCCGTATTCTAGTAGCGTGTTTAAATTGTAGTATTTTCAACGTTTTAAAATAAATACATTAAAACTAAGGATTTGTAAGTTCAGTTAATTGAATTCTTCATAAATTTAATTTAAACCAGGGGCGTTGTTCTGACAATCATGCTGAGGACTTTCTCGATTCGAAAGCAATTTTATTTCTAATTCTTTCAGTCGATACTAAACGAATCGAAATTATTTTTTCAGTGTTGTGAAACTCAATTATATGCTTTACAACTGAAAAAATAATTTCGATTCGTTTAGTATTGACTGAAAGAATTATATATTAAATTGCTTTCGTAACGAGAGAGTGCTCGATCATGACTGCCAGAATTAGGTCCCAGTATGCAAAATAAGTGAATTTGATAAAATTAAACATTTTTTTTGGCCTGATTTTCTATTTGAAAATAGTTTTTGTCGATTGAGTTAATTTTTCAATTTTCAAACTATGCACATATGTAAATTTAGTGTTACACTAATATTTTGAATACGATTCCGCGCGCAAAAATCTGGCTAGTGTCAATCGATAGGGCATACAAATCTCAACCGATATGAATATAGCTGATTTTCTCAAAGACTTGGGAGGAAAGTAATAGCGCATCAAACTTTTTAAATTTTCACTTTGCACAAATATAATTTAGTTTTTCACTAATAACTGGAAACTGTTCCGCGTGCATATTTCTAGCTAGTGGCAATCGATAGGGCATAAAAATCTGAATCGATATCGATGTAGTTTATTTTCTGAAAGACTTGTGGGGGATAGTTATAGCGCAGCAAACTTACACCTTAACACCGTAAGTAAATTTTTAAAATAATATTAAACAAAACCGGTTGAGAAAAAGAAATTATGGAAAATTATGTAAAATTTTTAGTTCTATTAAGATGGCTATAAAACAAAAACATAAAATAATGCGTATTTCAAGGCCAAAGTCAAACTCCGTGACTACTTTAAAGTTTAAAGAATTTTTTTTGCCTTTTATATATATTAATATTTTTTGTTTTTCCCTTTATATTTTAACTATTTTCAATATATTCGGCATACTTTTAACCAGTATTTTGAAAAAGCTAGGTTACATTTTATGTAATTCTTCCTGAAGAGCTTTTTTTGTCCTCATTGCAATTTATAGTGTGGTGGGCATTTTCCTGTCGATATAACTTTACAAATTTGCAATGGGGTTAATATCTCTTCAGGATTAATTACATAAAATTTAACTTAGCTCTTTCACAATACTGGCTGAAAGGATGCACAAAAAATATTAAAATTTATAACAAACTCACAAAAATTGCTTGTTCATGAAATAAAGTACACTTTTCCATTCGTCTTTCTCCTTTTATCATCAAACTCAAATGTTTTGCAGCAAATGCTTCACAATGTGGACTGGGATATAAGAGTAGTAAGGACAAGTGCACAAAATCAGCTTGATAAATCTTTTTGATATGTATTTTTGATGTTTGTTACAATTTATTTTATTAAAAAGTTTTCAGATGTTATTGATATTGTCATCCTTATATATCCGTTTGAAATTCTCGCATACATTTTAGCGAATATAATGCAAACAGCAATAATCAGCGAGTAGTTCGCAAATACGAATCCGAATATTCGCCGCACCACTAATTATTTTATATAAAAGGAGCGAATAAATAATATACTTTTTATAAGCCATGCGGGTTGATAATGCGTACCATTTTATTAGCCCGTATAAATAAAAATAATTAAAAAGACTTCGAGCTCAAGATAAGTTCTTTTATTTATATATATATTATAAAGGTCGAATAAAATACAATATAATATTTAATAAACAAATTATTATTTTTAAATAATAAGCAAATTTAGCGATAAATCGGTAAAAATCACCTATTTAGCAATAAAACTTTTGATCTATTAAAAACTTTAGCGATAAAACGCTAAAAAGTTTTATTTGTAAAATTTGATCAAAAATCGCAGGATTGAACGAGAAAATAGCTAAATTGGCAGCAGTGTAGAAAGAAACACACAGAGTTACACTTGTCAGCGTTACCATTTGTCATATTTTCCATATTTTTGAAAGATTTTAAAATGTTTACAATTTTTATAAAGATTTTTATAAATATATAATCTAAAATTTTTAGTATATTGGATAAAAACATTTAGTGATGTATTTATATAATAATGCGATCTTATATTGTATCTGTCCTTTATTATTGCAACGTTGTTTAATTTTACTTTTTACTATTTTAAGCACTTTTTCTTCTGTATTCTTCTTATATTTTATTATTAATCACATTGCGTCGGGAAACATGCCCCCCTATTAAAATAAATAATCAAATAATACCCCAACACTCGCATGTAAAATACCTCGGTATACATCTAGATCGGCGTTTAACGTGGAAATGGCATATAGAAGCGAAATTAACTCAAATGAAACTAAAATCAATTCAAATTAATTGGCTCATTGGAAGAAATTCTGTTCTTAGTCTCGATTGCAAACTTCTACTCTACAACTCTATCTTAAAGCCAATTTGGTGCTACGGTATTCAGTTATGGGGCACTGCCTCGGCTTCTAACATCGAAAAAATTCAAAGGCGCCTAAATAAACTTCTTCGAATAATCACAGCCGCTCCCTGGTACGTCAAAAACTCAAATATCCACAAGGATCTCAATGTGCCATTAGTAAAAACTATGATAACGAAAATCTGTTTTAGGTGGAGAACACGTAAATATCTTACAACATAAGTTTAAAAACAAGCTAAAGACAGGTTGTGTGCTATATTCATAGCGAAGAAAAAGTTTAGCGCTTAAACATAGTATACATCGCTAAAAATAACAATATTAAATATTAATTAAATATTTTACGCTTTAATTTTAATTATTTATCAGCCACGCGCGTATTTTTGACAAGTTGTTTAAAAAAGTTAATAAAAAGCAACAAAAAAAAAGCTGTCTGTCAAACTTAAACGTCAAGTTATGTTATAAAATAGCTTTCAAGACAGATTGCTTAACAACGCTGTTAAAACACAAACAAAACACTAACATGAGGAGGCTATACCTAACACTAACATGATGTTAGTGTTAATGTTAACCATTTGATGTCAGTTGTAGCCTGGGTGTTAAACAAACAAAAAATTAAATCAAATTGCAAATGTTGTATTCAAGATGCGTTATACACATGTAGGCAGAAAATACTACAACAAAAACAGCAGTTTTTTTGTATTGGATTGTTAGCGCCTACACTTTTGAAATGTCAAACATTTCTAATAAAGCATTGTAAAACCAAGACATACTATCGGTTTGAACTGTCAATATAAATTTGTTTTGGACATGAACGAGTATAAGAATATATTTGATTCTTTCACTCTTACTTTTACAACACTTAATATTCACTTAAAGCTATTAAGGTCAAGTGATATAAAAAACCATTAGTGTGAGTGACCAACTATATAAGCGTAACTACATAGGATCAGGGTTATCAGATTTTTCTTAATCTTCATCGCAAAATAGTGTATCGAAAATCGCCAAAAATTTTAAAATTTTATTTTTTAAAACTTTTGGTAAAACAAATTTGTGAAATAACTACTATGTACTCGTATTTATATAAAAAAGTATACAAGAGTAATTTTACCTTTATTAAAATTGTCTATATTTAGCCGTATTCTAGTAGCGTGTTTAAATTGTAGTATTTTCAACGTTTTAAAATAAATACATTAAAACTAAGGATTTGTAAGTTCAGTTAATTGAATTCTTCATAAATTTAATTTAAACCAGGGGCGTTGTTCTGACAGTCATGCTGAGGACTTTCTCGATTCGAAAGCAATTTTATTTCTAATTCTTTCAGTCGATACTAAACGAATCGAAATTATTTTTTCAGTGTTGTGAAACTCAATTATATGCTTTACAACTGAAAAAATAATTTCGATTCGTTTAGTATTGACTGAAAGAATTAGATATTAAATTGCTTTCGTAACGAGAGAGTGCTCGATCATGACTGCCAGAATTAGGTCCCAGTATGCAAAATAAGTGAATTTGATAAAATTAAACATTTTTTTGGCCTGATTTTCTATTTGAAAATATTTTTTGTCGATTGAGTTAATTTTTCAATTTTCAAACTATGCACATATGTAAATTTAGTGTTACACTAATATTTTGAATACGATTCCGCGCGCAAAAATCTGGCTAGTGTCAATCGATAGGGCATACAAATCTCAACCGATATGAATATAGCTGATTTTCTCAAAGACTTGGGAGGAAAGTAATAGCGCATCAAACTTTTTAAATTTTCACTTTGCACAAATATAATTTAGTTTTTCACTAATAACTGGAAACTGTTCCGCGTGCATATTTCTAGCTAGTGGCAATCGATAGGGCATAAAAATCTGAATCGATATCGATGTAGTTTATTTTCTGAAAGACTTGTGGGGGATAGTTATAGCGCAGCAAACTTACACCTTAACACCGTAAGTAAATTTTTAAAATAATATTAAACAAAACCGGTTGAGAAAAAGAAATTATGGAAAATTATGTAAAATTTTTAGTTCTATTAAGATGGCTATAAAACAAAAACATAAAATAATGCGTATTTCAAGGCCAAAGTCAAACTCCGTGACTACTTTAAAGTTTAAAGAATTTTTTTTGCCTTTTATATATATTAATATTTTTTGTTTTTCCCTTTATATTTTAACTATTTTCAATATATTCGGCATACTTTTAACCAGTATTTTGAAAAAGCTAGGTTAATTTTATGTAATTCTTCCTGAAGAGCTTTTTTTTTGTCCTCATTGCAATTTATAGTGTGGTGGGCATTTTCCTGTCGATATAACTTTACAAATTTGCAATGGGGTTAATATCTCTTCAGGATTAATTACATAAAATTTAACTTAGCTCTTTCACAATACTGGCTGAAAGGATGCACAAAAAATATTAAAATTTATAACAAACTCACAAAAATTGCTTGTTCATGAAATAAAGTACACTTTTCCATTCGTCTTTCTCATTTTATCATCAAACTCAAATGTTTTGCAGCAAACGCTTCACAATGTGGACTGGGATATAAGAGTAGTTAGGACAAGTGCACAAAATCAGCTTGATAAATCTTTTTGATATGTATTTTTGTTGTTTGTTACAATTTATTTTATTAAAAAGTTTTCAGATGTTATTGATATTGTCATCCTTATATATCCGTTTGAAATTCTCGCATACATTTTAGCGAATATAGTGCAAACAGCAATAATCAGCGAGTAGTTCGCAAATACGAATCCGAATATTCGCCGCACCACTAATTATTTTATATAAAAGGAGGGAATAAATAATATACTTTTTATAAGCCATGCGGGTTGATAATGCGTACCATTTTATTAGCCCGTATAAATAAAAATAATTAAAAAGACTTCGAGCTCAAGATAAGTTCTTTTATTTATATATATATTATAAAGGTCGAATAAAATACAATATAATATTTAATAAACAAATTATTATTTTTAAATAATAAGCAAATTTAGCGATAAATCGGTAAAAATCACCTATTTAGCAATAAAACTTTTGATCTATTAAAAACTTTAGCGATAAAACGCTAAAAAGTTTTATTTGTAAAATTTGATCAAAAATCGCAGGATTGAACGAGAAAATAGCTAAATTGGCAGCAGTGTAGAAAGAAACACACAGAGTTACACTTGTCAGCGTTACCATTTGTCATATTTTCCATATTTTTGAAAGATTTTAAAATGTTTACAATTTTTATAAAGATTTTTATAAATATATAATCTAAAATTTTTAGTATATTGGCTAAAAACATTTAGTGATGTATTTATATAATAATGCGATCTTATATTGTATCTGTCCTTTATTATTGCAACGTTGTTTAATTTTACTTTTTACTATTTTAAGCACTTTTTCTTCTGTATTCTTCTTATATTTTATTATTAATCACATTGCGTCGGGAAACATGCCCCCCTATTAAAATAAATAATCAAATAATACCCCAACACTCGCATGTAAAATACCTCGGTATACATCTAGATCGGCGTTTAACGTGGAAATGGCATATAGAAGCGAAATTAACTCAAATGAAACTAAAAGCAATTCAAATTAATTGGCTCATTGGAAGAAATTCTGTTCTTAGTCTCGATTGCAAACTTCTACTCTACAACTCTATCTTAAAGCCAATTTGGTGCTACGGTATTCAGTTATGGGGCACTGCCTCGGCTTCTAACATCGAAAAAATTCAAAGGCGCCAAAATAAACTTCTTCGAATAATCACAGCCGCTCCCTGGTACGTCAAAAACTCAAATATCCACAAGGATCTCAATGTGCCATTAGTAAAAACTATGATAACGAAAATCTGTTTTAGGTGGAGAACACGTAAATATCTTACAACATAAGTTTAAAAACAAGCTAAAGACAGGTTGTGTGCTATATTCATAGCGAAGAAAAAGTTTAGCGCTTAAACATAGTATACATCGCTAAAAATAACAATATTAAATATTAATTAAATATTTTGCGCTTTAATTTTAATTATTTATCAGCCACGCGCGTATTTTTGACAAGTTGTTTAAAAAAGTTAATAAAAAGCAACAAAAAAAAAGCTGTCTGTCAAACTTAAACGTCAAGTTATGTTATAAAATAGCTTTCAAGACAGATTGCTTAACAACGCTGTTAAAACGCAAACAAAACACTAACATGAGGAGGCTATACCTAACACTAACATGATGTTAGTGTTAATGTTAACCATTTGATGTCAGTTGTAGCCTGGGTGTTAAACAAACAAAAAATTAAATCAAATTGCAAATGTCGTATTCAAGATGCGTTATACACATGTAGGCAGAAAATACTACAACAAAAACAGCAGTTTTTTTGTATTGGATTGTTAGCGCCTACACTTTTGAAATGTCAAACATTTCTAATAAAGCATTGTAAAACCAAGACATACTATCGGTTTGAACTGTCAAATTCGCTGCCACCTAATATAAATTTGTTTTGGACATGAACGAGTATAAGAATATATTTGATTCTTTCACTCTTACTTTTACAACACTTAATATTTACTTAAAGCTATTAAGGTCAAGTGATATAAAAAACCATTAGTGTGAGTGACCAACTATATAAGCGTAACTACATAGGATCAGGGTTATCAGATTTTTCTTAATCTTCATCGCAAAATAGTGTATCGAAAATCGCCAAAAATTTTAAAATTTTATTTTTTAAAACTTTTGGTAAAACAAATTTGTGAAATAACTACTATGTACTCGTATTTATATAAAAAAGTATACAAGAGTAATTTTACCTTTATTAAAATTGTCTATATTTAGCCGTATTCTAGTAGCGTGTTTAAATTGTAGTATTTTCAACGTTTTAAAATAAATACATTAAAACTAAGGATTTGTAAGTTCAGTTAATTGAATTCTTCATAAATTTAATTTAAACCAGGGGCGTTGTTCTGACAGTCATGCTGAGGACTTTCTCGATTCGAAAGCAATTTTATTTCTAATTCTTTCAGTCGATACTAAACGAATCGAAATTATTTTTTCAGTGTTGTGAAACTCAATTATATGCTTTACAACTGAAAAAATAATTTCGATTCGTTTAGTATTGACTGAAAGAATTAGATATTAAATTGCTTTCGTAACGAGAGAGTGCTCGATCATGACTGCCAGAATTAGGTCCCAGTATGCAAAATAAGTGAATTTGATAAAATTAAACATTTTTTTGGCCTGATTTCTATTTGAAAATATTTTTTGTCGATTGAGTTAATTTTTCAATTTTCAAACTATGCACATATGTAAATTTAGTGTTACACTAATATTTTGAATACGATTCCGCGCGCAAAAATCTGGCTAGTGTCAATCGATAGGGCATACAAATCTCAACCGATATGAATATAGCTGATTTTCTCAAAGACTTGGGAGGAAAGTAATAGCGCATCAAACTTTTTAAATTTTCACTTTGCACAAATATAATTTAGTTTTTCACTAATAACTGGAAACTGTTCCGCGTGCATATTTCTAGTGGCAATCGATAGGGCATAAAAATCTGAATCGATATCGATGTAGTTTACTTTCTGAAAGACTTGTGGGGGATAGTTATAGCGCAGCAAACTTACACCTTAACACCGTAAGTAAATTTTTAAAATAATATTAAACAAAACCGGTTGAGAAAAAGAAATTATGGAAAATTATGTGAAATTTTTAGTTCTATTAAGATGGCTATAAGACAAAAACATAAAATAATGCGTATTTCAAGGCCAAAGTCAAACTCCGTGACTACTTTAAAGTTTAAAGAATTTTTTTTGCCTTTTATATATTGTATATTAATATTTTTTGTTTTTCCCTTTATATTTTAACTATTTTCAATATATTCGGCATACTTTTAACCAGTATTTTGAAAAAGCTAGGTTAATTTTATGTAATTCTTCCTGAAGAGCTTTTTTTTTGTCCTCATTGCAATTTATAGTGTGGTGGGCATTTTCCTGTCGATATAACTTTACAAATTTGCAATGGGGTTAATATCTCTTCAGGATTAATTACATAAAAGGATGCACAAAAAATATTAAAATTTATAACAAACTCACAAAAATTGCTTGTTCATGAAATAAAGTACACTTTTCCATTCGTCTTTCTCCTTTTATCATCAAACTCAAATGTTTTGCAGCAAATGCTTCACAATGTGGACTGGGATATAAGAGTAGTTAGGACAAGTGCACAAAATCAGCTTGATAAATCTTTTTGATATGTATTTTTGATGTTTGTTACAATTTATTTTATTAAAAAGTTTTCAGATGTTATTGATATTGTCATCCTTATATATCCGTTTGAAATTCTCGCATACATTTTAGCGAATATAATGCAAACAGCAATAATCAGCGAGTAGTTCGCAAATACGAATCCGAATATTCGCCGCACCACTAATTATTTTATATAAAAGGAGCGAATAAATAATATACTTTTTATAAGCCATGC
Organism: Pollenia amentaria; assembly: GCA_943735925.1. Taxonomy (NCBI): domain Eukaryota; kingdom Metazoa; phylum Arthropoda; class Insecta; order Diptera; family Polleniidae; genus Pollenia; species Pollenia amentaria. Next base: position 23,819,782 of record OX031011.1, read on the forward strand.
GGGTTGATAATGCGTACCATTTTATTAGCCCGTATAAATAAAAATAATTAAAAAGACTTCGAGCTCAAGATAAGTTCTTTTATTTATATATATATTATAAAGGTCGAATAAAATACAATATAATATTTAATAAACAAATTATTATTTTTAAATAATAAGCAAATTTAGCGATAAATCGGTAAAAATCACCTATTTAGCAATAAAACTTTTGATCTATTAAAAACTTTAGCGATAAAACGCTAAAAAGTTTTATTTGTAAAATTTGATCAAAAATCGCAGGATTGAACGAGAAAATAGCTAAATTGGCAGCAGTGTAGAAAGAAACACACAGAGTTACACTTGTCAGCGTTACCATTTGTCATATTTTCCATATTTTTGAAAGATTTTAAAATGTTTACAATTTTTATAAAGATTTTTATAAATATATAATCTAAAATTTTTAGTATATTGGATAAAAACATTTAGTGATGTATTTATATAATAATGCGATCTTATATTGTATCTGTCCTTTATTATTGCAACGTTGTTTAATTTTACTTTTTACTATTTTAAGCACTTTTTCTTCTGTATTCTTCTTATATTTTATTATTAATCACATTGCGTCGGGAAACATGCCCCCCTATTAAAATAAATAATCAAATAATACCCCAACACTCGCATGTAAAATACCTCGGTATACATCTAGATCGGCGTTTAACGTGGAAATGGCATATAGAAGCGAAATTAACTCAAATGAAACTAAAAGCAAATTCAAATTAATTGGCTCATTGGAAGAAATTCTGTTCTTAGTCTCGATTGCAAACTTCTACTCTACAACTCTATCTTAAAGCCAATTTGGTGCTACGGTATTCAGTTATGGGGCTGAATAACATCGAAAAAATTCAAAGGCGCCAAAATAAACTGCTTCGAATAATCACAGCCGCTCCCTGGTACGTCAAAAACTCAAATATCCACAAGGATCTCAATGTGCCATTAGTAAAAACTATGATAACGAAAATCTGTTTTAGGTGGAGAACACGTAAATATCTTACAACATAAGTTTAAAAACAAGCTAAAGACAGGTTGTGTGCTATATTCATAGCGAAGAAAAAGTTTAGCGCTTAAACATAGTATACATCGCTAAAAATAACAATATTAAATATTAATTAAATATTTTGCGCCTTAATTTTAATTATTTATCAGCCACGCGCGTATTTTTGACAAGTTGTTTAAAAAAGTTAATAAAAAGCAACAAAAAAAAAGCTGTCTGTCAAACTTAAACGTCAAGTTATGTTATAAAATAGCTTTCAAGACAGATTGCTTAACAACGCTGTTAAAACACAAACAAAACACTAACATGAGGCTATACCTAACACTAACATGATGTTAGTGTTAATGTTAACCATTTGATGTCAGTTGTAGCCTGGGTGTTAAACAAACAAAAAATTAAATCAAATTGCAAATGTCGTATTCAAGATGCATTATACACATGTAGGCAGAAAATACTACAACAAAAACAGCAGTTTTTTTGTATTGGATTGTTAGCGCCTACACTTTTGAAATGTCAAACATTTCTAATAAAGCATTGTAAAACCAAGACATACTATCGGTTTGAACTGTCAAATTCGCTGCCACCTAATATAAATTTGTTTTGGACATGCACGAGTATAAGAATATATTTGATTCTTTCACTCTTGCAAGAAGCATAGGCAGTATCAATATACTGTATAATATGAAGCAAAACTGCTAACTTCAAAGTCGCACATGTACAAAGATTTCACAGCTTCAAAAAATAACATTTTTGTAAAGAACGATGGCAACAATACAGATCTAAAGTTAGATAAAAATGTTAAATTAATACATTTAAAGCGCATATATCGAACTTTTTATCATATTAGATCAATGTATATGCACAGCGGAATAAATTCAACCAAAAAAAAATCTCCGTTAAAAATGTCCTCAATCTACGATGTCCTTACATTAGCCGCAAGGAATATAAAATTTTGAGGTCAGGCTTCATAGTATGCAAATGTCCTCAGAGTATGAGGTGCATATATAACGTGTATGCAAAGTATCAGCTGTGCATATATATATATATATATATATATATATATATATATATATATATATATATATATATATGCACAGCGGGTTGTATAAGGACACGAAAAAATCAAGGTTTTTATACCTTTTTTGGATCAATTCCGGAATACTTTTACTGTCTAAAATCATAGTTTGTAACATGGCCGGGTTTAAAGCCACAAATGTCAAATTAAGTATATATCGCAACAATTGAGGACATCTATATACGTAGCGTAATGTTCTAGCCCATGTACTCATAGTACATGCTGCGTATAAGACAATTATTGTTGCCATGTCTTACATATATTTTAGAATATTAATACGCCGTTCTGTTTTTTTGCCATCAACTTTGAAATTTGCTTATTATTTTATTAGTGTTACCAACGCAATAAATCCCTTATTTCAACGCTAACTTTGAACATTATAGTGATTTTTTGCAAGAAAACACGCTAAAACAATTCTTAATTGTAAACTTTTACAACACTTAATATTTACTTAAAGCTATTAAGGTCGAGTGATATCAAAAACCATTAGTGTGAGTGACCAACTATATAAACGTAACTACTACATATGATTAGGGTTGTCAGATTTTTTTAATCTTCATCGCAAAATATTGTATCGAAAATCGTCAAAAATGTCCAAAATTAAATTTTTTAAAACTTTTGGTAAAAAAAATTTGTCTAATAACTACTATGTACTCGTATTTATATAAAAAAGTATACAAGAGTAATTTTACCTTTATTAAAATTGTCTAAATATAGCCGTATTCTAGTAGATTGTTTAAATTGTAGTATTTTTGACGTTTTAAAATAAATACATTAAAACTAAGGATTTGTGAGTTCAGTTAATTGAATTCTTCATAAATTTAATTTAAACCAGGGGCCTTGTTCTGACAGTCATGCTAAGGACTTTCTCGATTCGAAAGCAATTTTATTTCTAATTCTTTCAGTCGATACTGAACGAATCGAAATTATTTTTTTAGTGTTGTGAAACTCAAATATATGTTTTACAACTGAAAAAATAATTTCGATTCGTTGAGTATTGACTGAAAGAATTAGATATAAAATTGCTTTCGAATCGAGAAAGTACTCGATCACGACTGCCAGAATTAGGTCCCAGTATGCAAAATAAGTGAATTTGATAAAAAAAAATATATTTTGGACTGATTTTCTATTTGAAAATAAGTGGAAATTTTGTAATATTTTTTCGATTTATTTAATTTTTAAATTTTCAAACTATGCACATATGAAAATTTAGCTTTCCACTAATACCCCGGAAACGATTCCGCGCGCACAAATCTAGCTAGTGTCAATCGATAGGGCATAATAATCTGAATCGACGTCGCTATAGCTGATTTTCTGAAAGACTTGGGGGAAAAGTTATAGCGCATGAAACTTTTTAAATTGTCAATCTATGCACATATATAAATTTCGTTTCCCTTTTTTTTTTACTATTTTCCATATATTCGGCATACTTTTAACCAGTATTTTCCAAAAGCTAGGTTAAATTTTATGTAATTCCTCCTGAAGAGCTTTTTTACATCGTCCTTGCAACTTATAGTGTGGTGGGCATTTTCCTGTCGATATAACTTTACAAATTTGCAATGCGGTTAATATCTCTTCAGGATGAATAACATAAAATTTAACTTAGCTCTTTCACAATACTGGCTAAAAGGATGCACAAAAAATATTAAAACTTATAAAAGTTAAAACATTCTTTAAACTTTATAGTAGTGCAGGAGTTTGACTTTAGCGTTGAAATACGCATTATTTTATGTTTTTGTTTTATATCAATCTTAATAGAACTAAAAATTTAAATTTTTCTGTTTTGTTTGTAATTTCTTCTTCTCAATCGCATTTTTATTAAATATTATAAGACCGAAAAAAATGTACTAAAAGTATACGAGTTTCGCTTGGAGTAACTGTATAAAAATTAAGTTTTTCACTAATAAATCTGGGTTTATACTAATAACTCGAAAACTATTCCGCGTGCACATAGTATCTAGGTAGTATCAATCGATAGAGCATAAAAATCTGATATCGTTACAGTTTATAAAAGACTAGAGGGGAAAAGTTATAGCGTTAGAAATTTTTAATTATAAACGTATGCATATGTGTTTATAATGTTTGTCTGTCCAATAAACTTTGTAAACAAAAAATGTACAATTCAAGCAGGGTTGCTAATCTATTAATATGCAGTCAAATCCAGCGATTAAAATAAAAGTTTTTTTTTCTATTAGTGGGATATCTAGGGATTTTTGCAAAATATTTTTAAGACATTATTTTTTAACGAAAGTGATAAAAACTTGAAGTTAAAAAACAAACCAAGAACTTAACATTAGTAAAATTAAGTTATTTATAAGATACACAATAATTTCTAAAAAAAAATTAACCGACTATAATTGATTATAAATACTATAATAACGTAGACTTGCCGATATAAGTGATCAAACTTGTTCAATTTCCAAAAAAAAAATTATTTAGTTTTGTTGTTCATAAAATAGAAACGATTTCGCGTGCGTTCATGTCGATAGAGCATCATGATAGAAACATCATGGTGACAAATGTTGGAACATGATCTCCTATATAGAAATATTGTAGGAATCGGAATATGATGTTGTCACTTTCGAAAAATTAACCGTTTATACCCAAAAAAGTTTAAAATTAAAAAAATCCATAAATATATATGTAGTTTGTTAATTTAACATAGATAAATTTCATTATAAGTAATATTCAAAATTAATATCTTATTTCTGCTAAGCGAAAGAATTCTTTCCTTCGCACAACTACATTTAAAATAAAAACAAAATTTTTTAATAAAGAAATACTCAAATCACATAAAAATTATATCATTAAAGAAACTCTAAAAATTCTTAACGCAAAAGAAGACATTTAAAAAAATTATGCCTGTGTTTGTTATTTAATAAAGGTTTACAGAACAAATTTACAAATCAACAACTTAAAATGCTTTTTTTTGAATGGAGAGCATTTTGCCTAACGATAGAAAAATATTAAATAAAAACTATCTTGTCTCAAGCAACAGCTGCCGTATTCATAAAAATATTTGGCTTAAATATACACACAAAAAAAATAATTTAGCTATTTTTACGGTAGATATGTGCACGCGGAATCGTTTGCGAATTATTAGCGAAAAACTAAATTTATATATGTACATATAGTGAACATTTAAAAAGTTTGCTGCGCTATAACTCCCCCACAAGTGTTTGAGGAAATCAGCTATATTGATATCGGTAAGTTGTTTATGCCCTATCGATTGACACTAGCTAGATATGTACGGAGAACCGTTTCTGGGTTATAAGTAAAAACCTAAATTTACATGTGTGCATAGTTTGAACATTTAAAAAGTTTGATGCGCTATAACTCCCCACCCCCCCCCCCCCCCCCAAGTCATTAAGAAAATAAGCTATATGGATATGGATATCGATTCAGGTTTTTATTCCCTATTGATTCTACCTATATATGAGTATGCTTATTCGTTTTTATTTTATAAGCGCAAACTTATGCATTTATATTATTTATGCAAAACAAAACGCAAGTGATACTTAATACTACTTTATTATCAACTCTGGAAATTGTTTGCCGAAAAACAAAAAGTTTGTTTTGTTCTTGTGCGTTTAGAAACTTAAGGCCGTGTCCGATACAACTTCGTCGCTTTGCGTGACGTTTCTAATGCCCAATCCACACGTTGCAAGTCTTATTGATCAGCTTGCTACTTTAAAGGCGAGAGAGACGAGGAAAGAAACGATTCTGTCTCTCTCTTTCGTCTTTAAATTAGCAAGCTGATCAATAAGAAAAGCGCAATGCAAAATGTGTATGACACAATAAAAACTTTGAAAACACTCACGCATTGTTTTTTTTTACCTGTTATAAAAATAAAAGTTAAGAATGCTATTGGACGATTTATTGGAATCAAATTTGACGAAAAATTAATAAAAATAAACGAAAATTATACTAGCTAATTGTCAAAGCGTGCAAAAAGATGACAGTAGCCTAACTTTTCGCTTAACGCTGCGTTAGAAGTTCTTTATATGACGTGTTTCGTATATGTATGTTTATTTCATCTTAGATGTCAAAGCGAATCTGTAACGCAACGCGAAGTAAAAGTTTTATTTGACACGGACTTTATGTATTCTCATCACACCAGAGGTGTATATTAAAGCAATCATTGGCAACACTACCAGAATATATTAGGCCCCTATTATGAGTTACATTCGATAAACGATTTTCGCTGGCTATCGAACATCGACTATCGAATGTTAATTTGGTATTATGAGTTAGCAGCACTGTCGAAAATTTCGTTGTGCATCGAATTTTTCAACGAAAACAAATTTGCTTTCGACGGTGTAAATAATTGAAGAAAAAAAATTATTGAAAATGTAAGTTTTTGTTAATTTATTAGTTTTGGTGTGCAAATTCCACATTCTTAATTATTTTTGGTTATTTTATGCTAGTCTAAAGTCGACAGTAGTAAGCAGCAGTTCGAAAAGCTTGTTTCCCTTATGGAGCAAAATCCTTTGCTGGCAAAAGGAATTTTTACAAAAGTTCAGGCTACAGGTACAGGCCAGTTCCAGTAAGCGTTCACCTTCATCAGATGAATCATCGTACCATAATTCCGTCGTAGTCATGGTTTATATTAGTTTTATTTTTTAAATATGTTAACAAAAATGTTTTATTTAAAGTGACAGCTGAAAGAAAATATACTACAGTGAATAAACTAAAACACAATAGTACTTTTTTATCGAATGTGTGCCATAATATCAAATGAAAATTCGTTCGATCAACTAATTCGACTGCTATCAAAAATCAAATTAAGTTCATAATAGGCACCTTAAACAGCGTTGTCAACGTTCAAATTTCAATACGCACCAAAATGGAGTAAAAACGCACCAAGTTTAGATTTTTTTTTTTTATTTAAAATGTTGATTGAATAACTTTTGCTTAAAACGTATAATATTTTTATATTTAAAATATAATATAAGTGTTTTTAAGTTAATTGTTTTTAAAAAAAAAAAGAATTAAACATAACAAAAGTAAAACAGCTAAGCAAATTTGTTTGTATTCATATATACCAGATAATACATTTTTTTTAATTTTATAAATTCTATACAAAACTTTTCAAAAAGATATCAAAAATTAATAGTAAGGATACAAAATTAATAATAGTTCAGTATTTATTCTTTTTTTATTTTAAAATTGTATTTTCTATCAGATGTTTATTATTTTCATATCTATCGCATCACCTGAGAACGGCTGGAACGATATGGCCGATTTTTTTTCAATCGATTCGATATTTACAGGAGTAAAGAAAAATACCTAGTAAAACACGTAAAATCGGACTTTTTAATGTATTGCATACTATTCTCTTCATATATTTTCTAAGTATAAGCTAATTTAAAGGAAAACGTTAAATATTTAATATTTTACCTCCTTCCACTTCTCATTTTTCTAAAATTGCGCAAATTCTAGGAGAAACTCGAAAATTAAACACACTACCTTCTTTTCATCGCTGCCTCCTATTACTCCACACTTTGCTTTATAAGAGAAAATTTAAGGAGAAATTTGTTTAAAATTTAAAAAAAGAGATCAAAAAATTTATAATAAATAATAATAAAGCCAAAAATAAAGCTAAATTTTTTTTTAATTGCTTTTTAATAGTAACGGGTAATTATTTCGATATATCTATACATATAAAACTGAAACGTTATTGACTAACTGAATGATTCATTATCGCACAACCGAATCGACTGAAGCTCAAAACCTCAAACTTGGAACGGACGCTGTTCTCTCGCCAAATCGATCCACTAAGACGACATTTGTCGAAAAAAGGGTAAAAACATGTACATTCGCTTACCTCATCATATCTCCTAAGCTAAAAGAGATAAAAAAATTAATACTTATCGTTGGTCATTAAAAACCAAAAACGACAGGTGTCTGAATCAATTTCATATAATTTTTTTCTTTGATTGAATAAAAAATATCATTACGGGAATAAAATTTTATAAATTTAATAATAAAATTTCATTAACGCACAAGGCAAAATAAAAAAAAAACTGCATTTACAATATACCATTTAATTAATGAGGGTCTATAATAGTTTTTATAAAAGACTCTGGAATAAATATTCGGTTCCATGGATAATTATGTTATAAGTAAAAATTTTTTTGTGCATTCTTAAAGCCCAAGTTTTCTATATACATATATAGAAAAAAATCGTGGTTTGTTCGACATTTTGAAATTTGAAAACGATTGAATAAATGGGATACTTCATTCTGCGGGTTTGTTTGCAATTGCTACGCGAAAATTTTGAAAAAAAGAACAATCCATAAAATTGGGTACTTTTTTTAAACACATATTTTGCAAAATAATATTGCTTAAAATTAAAACCTATGTTCTTAACTATAAAGGCAGTAAACAAATAAAGTATATTCCAGGGCAGAACTTGGTAAAAATTCATAATTTTGGTACTTTTTGCTTAAACGTTCTTTCTGAAATAATTTTTCTTGAACTGGAGACTTTTGTTCTTAAACATAAAGGTGGAAAGCAAATAAAGTAAATTTGAGGTCAAAATAGGGCGAACGTGCGCACTTTCGAGACTGTTTGAAAGCACGTTTTTGTTTATAGAAATATTTTAAGATAAAATAAGTATAGAAAACTAAATCAAATGTCTGTATTCATTTTTTTTTTTTTTTTGGATAAAACACTTTCTTTAAATGTTGCATTAATTTTCACGTGAACGAAGTTGCGGGTAAAAGCTAGTAGTCCTCATCCTTTATGAAACACTTGCTGCAGAAACTTTCTTCAGTTCTCTTTTGAAACTGCATTCGTGTCCATACAATATAATTATTATTTTAAGGTATTCATTCATTTTCTATGCCTTTTCTCTTTCTTTTAATAACAAACTCACAAAAATTGATTGTAAACGAAACAAAGTACACTTTTCCATTCGTCTTTCTCCTTTCATCATCAAACTCAGATGTTTTGAAGCAAATGCTTCACAATGTGGACTGGGATATAAGAGTAGTTAAGAATAGTACACAAAATCAGCTTAAGTAATCTTTTTAATATGTATTTTTGATGTTTGTTACAATTTATTTTATTAAAAAGTTTTCAGATGTTATTGATGTTGCCATCCTTATATATCCGTTTGAAATTCTCGCATACATTTAAGCGAATGTAATGCAAACAACAATATTCAGCGAATAGTTCGCAAATACGAATCCGAATATTCGCCGCACCACTTACTATTTTATACAAAAGGAGCGAATAAATAATATAATTTTTATAAGCCATGCGGGTTGATAATGCGTACCATTTTATTAACACGCGTCTTTTAAAATAATTCTACACAAACTTGAAAACTATGTATGTTCCATAACATAATGGCAGGCAACAAGATAAAAATTCGTACGTTTATCACTTTTTATCAAATAGGTTATATATTAGACATTTTTGTTTTGCAAACTTTAAACATGTTTTTAATTAGTAAAGGCAGAAAAAAAATAATGTACACGTAGTAAGTAGCAAAACTGGGTAAAAACTATATCTTTTGGTTCTTTTCATTCATACGATTTGTTTTAGAAAACTGTGCATAAACTTTAAACCCATATTCATTAATAGGAAGGTATGAAAGCAATGACGTACATTTAAGAAGCGAAAGAAGGTAATAATTCTTACTTTTGGGACTTTTTGTAAACACGTTTTTTAAATAATTTTTGACAAAATGTATTTGATTTATTTCATGTCTACCAACTTTGTTCCAAAGAATATCACTGAAACAAAATAAAAATAGCTAAATTTTTTAAATAATAAACAAATTGTTAATTTTAAATAATAAACAAATTTAGCGATAAATCAGTAAAAACAACCTATTTTGAGATAAAATTATTGATCTATTAAAAACTTTAGCGATAAAACGCTGAAAAGTTTTATTTGTAAAATTTGATTAAAAATCGCGGAATTGAACGAGAAAATAGCTAAATTGGCAGCAGTATAGAAAGAAACACAGAGTTACACTTGTCAGCGTTACCATTGTTATGTTTTCCATTTTTTGAAAGATGTTAAAATGTTTACAATTTTTATAAAGATTTTTATAGATATATAATTTAAAATTTTTAGTATATTGGATGAAAACATTTAGTGATGTATTTATATAATAAAGCGATCTTATATTGTATCTGTCCTTTATTATTGCAACGTCCAAAATATATGATTTGATGTGCTGAAGTATATGAAGATTATGAAATCAACAGAGTTCACTGTTCAAAGTTTCATGTTGAACTATGTAATGTTCTGTTTAAAAGTTCGATTTTGATAAGGACCTTCTGAAACACGTTGCAGTTTAACTTTTTAATATTTTAAGCACTTTTTCTTCTTTCTTCTGCTTATATTTTATTAATAATAAAAAATGTATCAAGGGGTTTCTTATACACTTATTATTTATTATTATTATTATTCCTATACTAAATCCCGCGAAGCTTTTTTTGCTTGTCTGCAGGATACCAGAGTCTCTGGCGGGAATCGAACCCACAACCTGGTACTGATAGACTAGCTCACTACCAGCTAGCCTACCGGGGCACCCTCTTACATACTCTTGATCTCGGAAACCAATAAGAATATTGTTTTCCTGTCATCGCCACAATCTAAGCTATAAACTGGATAAAGGAAAAAACTGCGTTTAGTGCATTAAAATTGCCAAAGTATTTAACAGAGTTCCAAATATTCACTCACTATTCACTCATGGGTAGGAATAAAAAATTTTATACACTGTTGTGTGCTGTTTTATTCGTGCTTAAAAACACAAAAAAAATTTTGCTTTATTCGTTCTTGTATAAAAGTATTTTCATTATTTTTCGTTTCTACAAAACACATGAGATAATAATAGAGATTTATTTTTTCTTACATTTGTACATGAGAGAATTTTTTTTTTTAACTTCTGTTGCTAATCTTGCATTCTTATACATACTTCCAAATATACACTTGCTATTCACATCATCATCTCTGTTGTGTTTTGCTTTATTCGTGTTTAAAAACACAAAAAATCTCTTGCTTTAATTGTTCTTATATTTGTATTGTTTTTTCTTTCCATGATACAAAGACACCAAAATAGCTCATTCAGCTTTTAAAAATTAAATGTAGAAACACAAGTAAACAAACATGTGTATAATGTGCTGATGTGACTTAATATTAAACAGTTAAATTTTGTAAATAATAAAAAACATGCGCAATGCGTAATCTGTGTTTATATCATTCTTGTGTTGTTTCTACAAAAAACATGAGATAAGACAAATTATTTATTATAAATGTTTGAATTTTACTATTCATACATAAATATTTATGAACGTTGAAAAAAAAAACAAATTTTCAACAATTAGTGGCACGGTTAGTTTTTTTATGTCTTTTTTTTTTTTGAAGTGCAAATTTTATAGAAAAAAATTTTTTAAGTGAAAATACTGCTCATAAAAAAAAAACAAAAAAATAGGTATGATTTATTTTATATTTTTTTTTATTAAAGTTTTAAAAAAAAATAACACAACACTTTTAAAATAAGTAATTCATTGAAAATTTGTACTGTTGTTATATTTACAATTGTTCAAAATAAAGTTGCAAGTGTTTTTATTTTCTTAATGTATGAAAAAACCACGAATAAACGACGCTTAAAAAAAACATTTTTATCATGTACAAATCAAGGCTACAACAAATACTATTAAACAAGAACAAATGAAGCAAGCGATATTTTGTGTTTTTAAACACGAATAAAGCAAAACACAACAGAGAGGAACTCTTTTTATTATAAACATAAATGACAGCAACGATTAGCCTCTCATATTTTAGTTTTTACAATTTTGTACTTTTCTTTATTCACATACGTGCATATGTACAAACTGGAAAATAAAAAACAAAACTATTCATGTGCTTAAAAATAAAAAAATTCTTAGCTATTCATTTTACAGTGTGAGAATAAAACAAAAAATTTTGCAATCATTATTCATGACAATTTATCATGAATGTTGGAATTTTAGAATTCATGTATGAATATTTCTGAACCCTGGTATTTAACTTTTATAAATTTTTCAACCTTTTTGGCTCATAGCTCAAATTTTTTGAGTCATCGAGTTCAAACTCTTTCTCGTATGGAATTTCTCGAAGTATGAAACCCTTTCTGCGTTTTGCTAGTTCTTATTTTATTTTGTTCATGTCTATATCTCGGGAAGCAATTATCTTCGCCGCAATTGTAGCTATAGACTATTAGAAAAAAAGTAGAACAAATTAATCAGAACAAAATTCATATAATGCCACACATTGCTAAAATGTCGAAAAACTTTAATTTTTTATCTTTTTGCACCATTTTTGGCCCGTAGCTGCAGAAAAAATATATATGATCTTAATCTAATTCATAATTCCTCAGATTATACATATATAACCACTGCGAAATGCATTTTCTAGCTGTATTTTATATCGGAAATTTATGAAATAAATATGTAGCATAAGGTAAAAGCGTATATTAATTAATATTAATTTTTCACACATATTTTGAATTTTCGATGTTAATGAAGCTGAAAAAGGTAAATAAAATTTGGATTATTTTTTCTGAATATTGCTGTCCATAGTATGGCTACTGTGGGCCAAAAATGTTGAAAAAATATATTAATTCAAATTAAAATTTTTCGACAATTTAGCAATTTTATGGCATTTGCTGCAGTTTTTTCGCGTTTGCTTGTTACACACTTTTTGCTCCTAGTCTATAGCAGTAATTATGAGAACTAACCTGTAATTGGTTTCTGAAAAAGTTGCATGTTCTTCGAAAAAATCGAGTTTTAGCTAAAATTTTCAATAGGCCATAAAAACCCAACGGCAGCTAAACTCATTAAATCATTAGATATTCGGTTTAAATATTCGCAAACATTTTAGCGAATGCAAATAGAAAAAATCAACGCATAGGTCGCAAATGAGAATCCGAATATTCGACTCACCCTAATAGATAAATGCGATATTTAGAAGCGCTTTTTACTGATACACATATTTGTATCAAGTGTGTACTTAAATATATATGCATAAAGACTTAAAACATTTTAAGGTCCATAACTCCTAAACTAGATCCTTGGGCGCAAAAAAACGATTTCAAAAATTTTTATTTTCAAAGCACTTTTTAATGCTGTATATTTATATACATGTATAATGTCTTCTACTTTTTTTTACTAGAGCGCCGATATCTTTACGTATTGGCGCTTTCATACAAGAACGTTTGCAACAAGCAATACTAAGTGCATAATCAGAACAAAAAGAATTTACAATTTACATACATATATACATGGATGAAGAAAAAATTATCTTTTTGTTGCAAAATAAAAAAAAAAATTTCTTTCTATTAAATAACTATCATCATGACTCTAAGAAGCCGGAAAAGAAGAAAACTGCATGGAAAGAAGTTGGAATGGCAATGGATTATTTTGGGTTTATTTTTACTTCAACACCATATGACACGTTTATGTATTTTTTACAACTACCAGCTTTTGAAGTCGACCGCAACATTTACGTATCCGAAACATAAGAGTAATAAGGCCTTCATTCTATTTTATACGACGGTTGCGACCGTATGGCCATAGAAAAAGCAAAAATTTAAATTACATCATTTTTGTGTTTTCAAATTGAATATTTAAGGAAAAAATAAACAAAAATTTTAATAAATTAAAATTTTTCTAAGAATATTTACAAAAGAAAATTAAGCACGTTTACGACGGAATTGTGAGTAAATAGATTGCGTTTTAAGAAATGTACGCTCGTACATCCTAGGTTCTTACGACGTACTTATTTCTTTGCTGCCTTTATCGTAAAGAACATACGTATAAATTTTAAGCAAAATTGTTTTGAAAAAAACGTGTTTACAGAAAGTATCCAAAAGTTGGATATTTTACCCAGTTTTGTCGACTTTTCTTTATTCCTAAGCCTTTGCGTAGCTATTACAAACAACCACACAGAGAAAATTATCCAATTTGGCCTAGACGTTTTCCAATTTTAAGCGGTCAAAAAAATCACATAAAGGATATAAGAAAATGAAATAAAAAAATATATTTTCTTAAAAAAAAAATTAGTTTATAAGAAACTATTTATTTAAAAAATAAAAACGTAAATTAAAATTCATATTAGCCGATCTTTAATCCCAAATTTTTATCTTTTCACTTTTTGGCAAAACTATAAATATAAAAATATAATCTACCATCTGTAAAAATATTGTGATATTATACATTTTCTTTTATTTACTTTTTGTACATTATCTTATTATTCTTTGAATTGCTTGAACTTTGTATCTACAGACCCATTTTTTGTTTTTAAAAGAATTTTGTTTTTAAAATACCGCAGAAAGTTGAAATTTTGAGTTTTTTTCTAACATTATTTCTGTTTAAATTTATGTTCCTAAAAATGTTAAGGGCTTAGGTCAATCCACTCATTATTTACTTCTTGAATATTCTTCAAATCTACTTAATTCGGCACAATATCACATAATTGAGAAACACTGAGCTGGATTACTTTGCTATACTAACGGCCCTTTTCACAATATATAATTATATTTATTTAACAAGATGTACGTTGGGTTAACAAACACTTCTTAACCAACGGTTAAGAGTTTCGGTTTCACCACCTTTCGGTTACATAATAAAAACTTTAGATAGCATGTGTGGCAATACCATCACCGCTTGTTTACGAAAAATCGTGTTATGAAAAACAAAAAAATTGATTTTCAATTGTATATGTTTTTTTTTTATAAATTTTAATATCATAAATAAAGTTTTTGTTTTCAGATAAAGGAGCTTTACTCTACGCAATAAAAGCGAACATATGAACATATTTGACCAAAAGATATGTATTGATATGTATGTATGTACGTCTATGGAAAAATTCAATAGCCCAACATTTTTTGTAAAAGAAAATAATAATGATACAAATTTGATCTTATTTCATTATAAGGACCTTTAATTCTTAATTATTATAAGGAGTAATAATAATTACATAGCTTAATGATTTTTGGATCAATGGTCATATTTGTGTGTGTTTTTGAAACGAATCATGTCCGAAATAAAAGGTACATATTGGCAACAAATACTTGCGTTAAACATACAATAATTTCACAAGCTTTTTAATATTTTTCAAGATATACCGAGAAATAATAAGAGTTCCAATTTTTAAGAACATTTTTAATTCTCGTTTTTACACTACCTAAAAAATTTTGTTTAAATGAAAATTTGTATTGCTATTTTTCTATTTTCTTTTGATTTTTATTTAACCAAAAACTTAGCCGGGATATTTTCTTCGGTTATATTTAACAACTTTTTCGTTAACTAGTGAAAAGCAAATTTTGCTAACTTACGGTTAATGTTTCAATTAACATTTGATCATAGATTGTGAAAAGGTGTTAAAGCTTCAATAGGTTTTAGAAGCTCGTTATTAAAATCGAACATTTTTACAGAACATTAAAAAATGCAGCATAAAACTTTGAACAATTAACTCTAAAGTCCAATTCAGCATCTTCATATACTTTAGCACCTAAATAAAATATATTGGGGATCTTTAACACGTTCAAGATTTTCTTGATAGTTTCTTACATTACTGTTTGTCAAAATTTACAAAAATTGACGTAGGCTGGACACAATTTTTAAGAAATTTACTTTCAAGATTGCAAACAATTTAGAAAGACACACAATAAATTTGCTCACTAAACTTGTAATCAGCTGTTTTCTTGAATGTAAATTGAAACACTCAACTTGAAATAGAATTTTAAAAGCAAGTTCGGGTCAATTTTTAAAAAGGTAAACCAGTGTGAGTGTATTAACACTTGAAACACAAAACCTGATCGTGTAACCCTCAAATAAGGTATGTAGTATTAAACGGGTACACAAAATTAAACAACCTTGCAATAACAAAGATCTGTTAGTAGCAAAAAATCAACACTTAATATTTTCATCTAATATACAGGATATTAAATTACATATTCGTAAAAAATAAAATAATATGAAATGTGTTTTAAGGCAAAATTTTCATACAAATCTTTCTTACAATATAACTCAAATCCACTGTAATTTTTATGAATACGGCAGTACATTTATAAAAACTTTATATTATTTTAAAACTTCTTAAATTAACCTGCCAAAAAAAGGAAAAGTTTACCATAATGGCAACGCTGGTAAAATGCAACTTTTTTTTATTCCAAAAATATTTTTAATTTATAAGAGTTTAATTAAACAAATTTTTATTCAGAATTCGTTTTATAAACCAGAAATATTTTTTATAAATACGGCTTCAAAAGTATAATTTTTAAAAACATTAATACTAAGTTTCATTAAACAAACAAAAAATTAAATCAAATTGCAAATGTCGTATTCAAGATGTGTTTATACACATGTAGGCAGAAAATACTACAACAAAAACAACAGTTTTTTTGTATTGGATTGTTAGCGCCTACAGTTTGAAATGTCAAACATTTCTAATAAAGCATTGTAAAACCAAGACATACTATCGGTTTGAACTGTCAAATTCGCTGCCACCTAATATAAATTTGTTTTGGACATGCACGAGTATAAGAATATATTTGATTCTTTCACTCTTACTTTTACAACACTTAATATTTACTTAAAGCTATTAAGGTCAAGTGATATAAAAAACCATTAGTGTAAGTGACCAACTATATAAGCGTAACTACATAGGATCAGGGCTATCAGATTTTTCTTAATCTTCATCGTAAAATAGTGTATCGAAAATCGCCAAAAATGTTAAAATTTTATTTTTTAAAACTTTTGGTAAAACAAATTTGCGAAATAACTACTATGTACTCGTATTTATATAAAAAAGTATACAAGAGTAATTTTACCTTTATTAAAATTGTCTATATTTAGCCGTATTCTAGTAGCGTGTTTAAATTGTAGTATTTTCAACGTTTTAAAATAAATACATTAAAACTAAGGATTTGTAAGTTCAGTTAATTGAATTCTTCTTAAATTTAATTTAAACCAGGGGCCTTGTTCTGACAGTCATGCTGAGGACTTTCTCGATTCGAAAGCAATTTTATTTCTAATTCTTTCAGTCGATACTAAACGAATCGAAATTATTTTTTCAGTGTTGTGAAACTCAATTATATGCTTTACAACTGAAAAAATAATTTCGATTCGTTTAGTATTGACTGAAAGAATAAGATTTTAAATTGCTTTCGTAACGAGAAAGTGCTCGATCATGACTGCCAGAATTAGGTCCCAGTATGCAAAATAAGTGAATTTGATAAAATTAAACATTTTTTTGGTCTGATTTTCTATTTGAAAATATTTTTTGTCGATTGAGTTAATTTGTCAATTTTCAAACTATGCACATATGTAAATTTAGTGTTCCACTAATATTTCGAATACGATTCCGCTCGCAAAAATCTGGCTAGTGTCAATTGATAGGGCATACAAATCTCAACCGATATCAATATAGCTGATTTTCTCAAAGACTTGGGAGGAAAGTAATAGCGCATCAAACTTTTTAAATGTTCACTATGCACAAATATAATTTAGTTTTTCACTAATAACTGGAAACTGTTCCGCGTGCATATTTCTAGCTAGTGGCAATTGATAGGGCATAAAAATCTGAATCGCTATCGATGTAGTTTATTTTCTGAAAGACTTGTGGGGGATAGTTATAGCGCAGCAAACTAACACCTTAACACCGTAAGTAAATTTTTAAAATAATATTAAACAAAACCGATTGAGAAAAAGAAATTATGGAAAATTCTGTAAAATATTAGTTCTATTAAGATGGCTATAAAACAAAAACATAAAATAATGCGTATTTCAAGGCCAAAGTCAAACTCCGTGACTACTTTAAAGTTTAAAGAATTTTTTTGCCTTTTATATATATCAATATTTTTTGTTTTTCCCTTTATATTTTAACTATTTTCAATATGTTCGGCATACTTTTAACCAGTATTTTGCAAAAGCTAGGTTACATTTTATGTAATTCTTCCTGAAGAGCTTTTTTTTTGTGCTCATTGCAATTTATAGTGTGGTGGGCATTTTCCTGTCGATATAACTTTACAAATTTGCAATGGGGTTAATATCTCTTCAGGATGAATTACATAAAATTTCACTTAGCTCTTTCACAATACTGGCTGAAAGGATGCACAAAAAATATTAAAATTTATAACAAACTCACAAAAATTGCTTGTTCATGAAATAAAGTACACTTTTCCATTCGTCTTTCTCCATCAAACTCAAATGTTTTGCAGCAAATGCTTCATAATATGGACTGGGATATAAGAGTAGTTAAGACAAATGCACAAAATCAGCTTGATAAATCTTTTTGATATGTGTTTTTGACGTTTGTTACAATTTATTTTATTAAAAAGTTTTGAGATGTTATTGATATTGTCATCCTAATATATCCGTTTGAAATTCTCGCATACATTTTAGCGAATATAATGCAAACAGCAATAATCAGCGAGTAGTTCGCAAATACGAATCCGAATATCCGCCGCACCACTAATTATTTTATATAAAAGGAGCGAATAAATAATATACTTTTTATAAGCCATGCGGGTTGATAATGCGTACCATTTTATTAGCCCGTATAAATAATAATAATTAAAAAGACTTCGAGCTCAAGATAAGTTCTTTTATTTATATATTATAAAGGTCGAATAAAATACAATATAATATTTAATAAACAAATTATTATTTTTAAATAATAAGCAAATTTAGCGATAAATCGGTAAAAATGACCTATTTAGAAATAAAACTTTTGATCTATTAAAAACTTTAGCGATAAAACGCTAAAAAGTTTTATTTGTAAAATTTGATCAAAAATCGCAGGATTGAACGAGAAAATAGCTAAATTGGCAGCAGTGTAGAAAGAAACACACAGAGTTACACTTGTCAGCGTTACCATTTGTCATATTTTCCATATTTTTGAAAGATTTTAAAATGTTTACAATTTTTATAAAGATTTTTATAAATATATAATCCAAAATTTTTAGTATATTGGATAAAAACATTTAGTGATGTATTTATATAATAATGCGATCTTATATTGTATCTGTCCTTTATTATTGCAACGTTGTTTAATTTTACTTTTTACTATTTTAAGCACTTTTTCTTCTTTATTCTTCTTATATTTTATTATTAATAAAAAAAGTATCAAGGGTTTTCTTATACACTCCTTACATATTCTTCATTTCGGAAACCAATAAGAATATTGTTTTCTTGTCTTCGCCACAATCTAAGCTATAAACTGGATGACGGAAAGCTTAAAACAAACTAACCCGAAAAACTGCGTTTAGTGCATTAAAATTGCTCAAATATTAAATTTTTAAACATTTTTCACCATTTTTGGCTCATAGCTCAAATTTTTTGAGTCATCGAGTTCAATCTCTTTCTCGTGTGTAATTTCTCGAAGTATGAAACCCTTTCTGCGTTTTGCTAGTTTTTATGTTATTTTGTTCATGTCTATATCTCGTGAAGCCACAATTGTAGCTATAGATTATTAGAAAAAAAAGTACAACAAAATGCATTTAATGCCACACATTGCTAAAAGGTCGAAAAACTTTAATTTTTTATCTTTTTGCACCATTTTTGGCCCGTAGCTGCCAAATCGTGGGAAATTCAGTCAAGTAATATTCAGAAAAAAAATATGATTTTAATCTAATACACAATTTCTCAGATTATATATAACTACTGCGGAATGCATTTTCCACATTTTCCAGCTGTATTTTATATCGGAAATTTATGAAATACATATGTAGCAAAACGTAAAAGCGTAAATTTATTAATATTAATTTTTCACAAATATTTTGAATCTTCGATGTTAATGCAGCTAAAAAAGATAAAAAAAAAATATGGAAAGATTATTTTTTCTGATTTACTTCTATTAATTGTCCATAGTTTGGCTGCTGTGGCCCAAAAATGTTGAAAAAATATATTAATTCAAATTAAAATTTTTCGACAATTTAGCAATTTTATGGCATTTGCTGCAGTTTTTTCGCGTTTGCTTGTTACACACTTTTTGCTCCTAGTCTATAGCAGTAATTATGAGAACTAACCTGTAATTGGTTTCTGAAAAAGTTGCATGTTCTTCGAAAAAATCAAGTTTTAGCTAAAATTTTCAATAGGCCATAAAATCCGAATGGCAGCTAAACTCATTAAATCATTAGATATTCGGCTTAAATATTCGCAAACATTTTAGCAAATGCAAATAGGTCGCAAATGAGAATCCGAATATTCGACTCACCCTAATAGATAAATGCGGTATTTAGAAGCGTTTTTACTGATACACATATTTGTATCAAGTTTGTACTTAAATATATTTGCATTACGACTTAAAACATTTTAAGGTCCATAACTCCTAAACTAGATCCTTGGGCGCAAAAAAACGATATCAAAAATTTTTATTTTCAAAGCACTTCTTAATGCTGTATATTTATATACATGTATAATGTCTTCTACTTTTTTTTACTAGAGCGCCGATATCTTTACGTATTGGCGCTTTCATACAAGAACGTTTGCAACAAGCAATACTAAGTGCATAATCAGAACAAAAAGAATTTACAATTTACATACATATATACATGGATGAAGAAAAAATTATCTTTTTGTTGCAAAAAAAGGAATTTCTATTAAATAACTATCATCATTACTATATTATTTGTTATTTTGAACACACTTCAACACCATATGACACGTTTATGTATTTTTAATAACTACCAACCTTTGAAGTCGTCCGCAACATTTACGTATCCGCAACTTTTACGTAAGAGTAATGAGGCCTTTATTCTACCTAATACGACGGTTGCGACCGAATTGCCGTAGAAAAAGAAAAATTTAAAATTTAAATTGCATTATTTTTGTGTTTTCAAACTGAAAAAAACAAAATAAATTAAGAAAAAATTAAACAAAAATTTTAATAAATTTGGATTTTTCTAAGATTATTTTCAAAAGAAAACTAAGCACGTTTTTCGACGGAATTGTGAGTAAATAGATTGCGTTTTAAGAAATGTACGCTCGTACATCCTACGTTCTTACGACGTACTTATTTGCACAGATTACACACATATGTATATGTAAAAAGTGACGTGTGAAAAAGGCATAAATCAGGTGCGATGGCAGCTTTCGAAGAAACAGACAAAAAGCGTTTTTTTGTAGTGAAGTGGCAATGTGTAAAAACAGGCCGCTAAAATCAACACAAATTGCTCGACCAAAACAAAAATAACAAAACACAAACCACGTTTAACAAAAGCATTAGTTCAACAAATGTTATATTTTGTGCCAAAAAATGTATTTAGTATTATTTTTTTGTTTTATAATGTTATTTACTTACTTAAATATTATTAACTAGTGTTGCGATATGCTTAAAAGTTAATTTTTAGAACAGTTTTGCAAATAAATCTCAACTAAATAAATTTTTGTTCATTGTATTGCGGCATAAATTATGGCTCAAAAAGAAATGAAAAAGGGCAGCTTTCTAAGAAAGAGACAACAAATCTTCCGTCTCGTGACATATCTGTGGGTAATCTGTGCTTATTTGTTTGCTGCCTTAATCGTAAAGAAAATAATTTTAAATTTTAAGCAAAAGTGTTTTGAAAAAAACGTGTTTACAGAAAGTATCCAAAAGTTGGATATTTTACCCAGTTTTGTCGACTTTTCTTTATTCCTAAGCCTTTGCGTAGCTATTACAAACAACCACACAGAGAAAATTATCCAATTTGGCCTAGACGTTTTCCAATTTTAAGCGGTCAAAAAAATCACATAAAGGATATAAGAAAATGAAATAAAAAAATATATTTCAATTCAATTCAAAATGTTTCAATTAACATTTGATCATAGATTGTGAAAAAGGCCGTAAAAGGTGCAAAAGCTTCAACGGGTTTTAGAAGCTCGTTATTAAAATCGAACCTTTTTACAGAACATTAAAAAATGCAGCATAAAACTTTGAACAATTAACTCTAAAATCCAATTCACCATCTTCAGATACTTTAATAAAATTTACAAAAATTGAAAGAAATTTACCTTCAGGATGCCATCCAAAAAACAATTTATAGAGACACACGATAAATTTGCTCACTAAACTTGTAATCAGCTGTTTTCTTGAATGTAAATTGAAACACTCAACTTGAAATAGAATTTTAAAAGCAAGTTCGGGTCAATTTTTAAAAAGGTAAACCAGTGTGAGTGTATTAACACTTGAAACACAAAACCTGATCGTGTAACCCTCAAATAAGGTATGTAGTATTAAACGGGTACACAAAATTAAACAACCTTGCAATAACAAAGATCTGTTAGTAGCAAAAAATCAACACTTAATATTTTCATCTAATATACAGGATATTAAATTACATATTCGTAAAAAATAAAATAATATGAAATGTGTTTTAAGGCAAAATTTTCATACAAATCTTTCTTACAATATAACTCAAATCCACTGTAATTTTTATGAATACGGCAGTACATTTATAAAAACTTTATATTATTTTAAAACTTCTTAAATTAACCTGCCAAAAAAAGGAAAAGTTTACCATAATGGCAACGCTGGTAAAATGCAACTTTTTTTTATTCCAAAAATATTTTTAATTTATAAGAGTTTAATTAAACAAATTTTTATTCAGAATTCGTTTTATAAACCAGAAATATTTTTTATAAATACGGCTTCAAAAGTATAATTTTTAAAAACATTAATACTAAGTTTCATTAAACAAACAAAAAATTAAATCAAATTGCAAATGTCGTATTCAAGATGTGTTTATACACATGTAGGCAGAAAATACTACAACAAAAACAACAGTTTTTTTGTATTGGATTGTTAGCGCCTACAGTTTGAAATGTCAAACATTTCTAATAAAGCATTGTAAAACCAAGACATACTATCGGTTTGAACTGTCAAATTCGCTGCCACCTAATATAAATTTGTTTTGGACATGCACGAGTATAAGAATATATTTGATTCTTTCACTCTTGCAAGAAGCATAGGCAGTATCAATATACTGTATAATATGAAGCCAAACTGCTAACTTCAAAGTCGCACATGTACAAAGATTTCACAGCTTCAAAAAATAACATTTTTGTAAAGAACGATGGCAACAATACAGATCTAAATTTAGATAAAAATGTTAAATTAATACATTTAAAGCGCATATATCGAACTTTTTATCATATTAGATCAATATATATGCACAGCGGAATAAATTCAACCAAAAAAAAAAATCTCCGTTAAAAATGTCCTCAATCTACGATGTCCTTACATTAGCCGCAAGGAATATAAAATTTTGAGGACAGGCTTCATAGTATGCAAAAGTCCTCATAGTATGAGGTGCAAATATAACGTGTATGCAAAGTATCAGCTGTGCATATATATATATATATATATATATATATATATGTACAGCGGTATGTTTGAATGCAGTTTTTTGATATATTGCAATTTTTGGATGCATTTGACCTCTTTGAATGCTGCATCCAAATATTTCGTATGCCTTGCGTAAAGTTTGGTTGCATGAGAGTTTGAATGCATTTTTTTGGATTTTTTAATTTAATGTTTTTTAGATTTTGGACCTTTTATTTTATAATAATTAGATAAACATTTACTTATATATAACACTTAAAACCTTAAATTTCGCATTTTAATTATTTTTTTTGGTTTTCGGCATTGCCATACTTTTTTTTATTTAGGCGTTTTTTAAGTGATGAATAATCTGACGCCGTTGACACTGTGATTGGTTGAACGCCGTTTGAAATTAACAAATCAAGACTTTGAAATTTAGTTTTATTTTTCCAAATGTTGGTTTTTCTTTAAAATGTTATCACAAATAAGAATAAAAGATGCGTTTTACTATCAGCACAAAGTTCTGTGACTATGAGCAACCCCCTACTACTCTAAATGAAAACGAATAGAAACATTTGGATGTGAATTGCAGAACACCAAAAATGCTGATATCCACTTTCGAGTGAATACGGATTCTAATATATTGCACTTGATCATAAAGGGGGTATTAAGTCAAAATTTTTCGCTTGTTGGAAAAAATCGACACGTAATATTCATATCTACCCGCTGTAAAAATATCGGTTGGTTTAAAAATTCCGTTTCATATGCTTTCAATGTTAAATTAAAACTTGTTTTGCTTTTACTGAAACTTTTTAAATTTTCAATTAATACCCACTTTATGATCAAGTTCGATATGAAGATATATATGGGCAGTTCCAGCGGAAAGTCTCATTTTTCTAACGTAACGCCAGAAGTAATTTAAATTGTTTCTCAAAAAATTGTATATGTATAATTTACTTTTTTACATTTTGGTGTAAAGCGCAACAAGCTCTACATCAAGTTACAAAAGGGGTAACATTTGAACAACATGGTCCTAAAATACAAGCTTATTTGCTTTCTGGCGTTACATTACAAAAAGGAGAATTTTCGCTAGATATTCCCATATGTGCTTTAAACGAGCTTATGCAATTTTGTAATGCAAGTCAAAATCTACTTCTATTTTTTGTAACATCACGGCAGCGCAATTTTTGCTTATATCTTCAAATCCTTAGGGTCGATTGTTGTAAATTTTCTTCTAAATATAGTGCTACTTCATTACTTTGCAAATATGTTCACTCAAAACCATGCATGTTTAATTTTTGGTTTCTAGTCACAATATTAACGACAATTCATGAAGTACCAGTTGACGCACGAAAAATTACGAACAGTTTTCATCTTATAGGTTCTCATTCCCTCAGTTCAATATTGTAGAAAATTGTAAAACTGCCAAATGCAGTACCACAAAAAGTAAAAGAAAGAAATTCAATTTCCCGTATTTCCCGTTTGCTATTTTTTTTCCCCCCATTGAAGTATCAAAAATTTCAATTTCGTAGTTGGAGCCCATAATTAAATACGTATATGTCAATACATACAGAAAAATATTTTGAAAAAATACGATTTTCTCCCTTTAAACGTTCGAATTTCGAAAAAGTGCAATATGTATATTTGTTACGAATTTATATTTTTTGTTTATTTGGTATAATTTCCTATAAAGATTAATCAAATTCTTGATTAATCTAATAAGTTTTAGTTTGATTAATTAACACGATTTTTAATTAATTAATCAGAAATACGAATAATTTAAACTTTCTGAACTTTTAAATTTTGTTTGTAATATACACTTAGTTTACATACATAAAGTGTACAATATGAACCTTATATCAGGGGCCTGATTCTGGCAGTCGTGATTGAGTACTTTCTCGTTTCGAAAGCAATTTAATATCTAATTATTTTAGTCAATACTGAACGAATCGGAACTATTTTTTCAGTGTTGTAAAGCATTAATTTGAGCCTCACAATACTGAAAAAATAATTTCGATTCGTTCAGTATCGACTGAAGGAATAAGAAATACAATTGCTTTCGAATTGAGAAAGTACTCGATCACGACTGCCAGAATTAGGCCCCAGATTCTAATGACGGAGCTGCGGAATGAGGCCCAAAAAAGCAAATTAAAAATTACCCGAAATTTAGGGCTATTTTTCATTATGCAATATAAACCAATTATTTTAATTAAATATCACACAAAATAATGAAAAATATCATTAAAAATAAAATGAAATAAGCCCCTAAATTTGGGGTAATTCTTTTTCATGGAAAATGACATTAAATTTTTTTATGGATACTTACCCCAAAAAGTTAAAATTAAAAAAAATTAGATTGTATCAAAAGCTGAACTTTATAATCCCGATATCAAATACCGAATTAAGAACCTTTAATTAGCGAAGCCAGTGGGGCCTTAGTTACCGTACCGGCTTGTTATACCAAAGAGAAAAACAGCATTGAGCACGGCAGAAGGCCGGCTATACAGCGAAGAAAGAGTTGTTTGTTATATCATAAAGGAAAAATATTTGCCCAAAGTCTTTTTACTCTATGGTATAACAAACACCGTCTTCGTACATTAATATATTTACATTTAATTTATTTTGAACATAAATTGTTTGATAAAGTAGAAAATATAGACTGAAAAAAATAATAAAGTTTAAAAACATAAGTTTTTTGCATTCTACCAAATTTACTCGAGTTTTTAATTTTATTTTTAAAGTATTTTTCAAATGAAAATAAACATAAATTACATTGTTTGATAAATTAAAAATAATTTTGTACATTGTTTTTTAATAATTCACATTTATACAAACGTGCATTAATATTTTTACATTTAAATATATATATTTTACATGAAATATATATCCTGATAAAGGGGTTATAATTTAGTTTTCTATTCCATATAAAAGTATCTCTTAAATTAAATATACCTTACATATGTATGTCAATATTTTGTTCTTGTTTAAATTAAATTCACACAAAAAAAAACATGGTTGACTAGTTTTGAACATACATAAATTACACTGGGTTATAAGGTATTATACAAAATAAAGAATGCACATTTTTGAAATGACCTTAAGTAGATCGTATTGTATTTTTGTGGGTTTGTAAGTTTTGTATTAACCATTTGATGAGAGATACGCCAGATAAAACCAATTGTTTTTATTATACCAAGATGTTGTGTAAAAGTGCAGCTACGATAAAAGAAACAATGTTGAAGGTCACGAAAAATCAAAGATATTTTATATTTCCAATATTTTATGGTCCTCGGGAAAAAAGTTTAAAATCAAAAACTGAAAAATTTTCAATCCGAGTTTTATTAAAAGGTTTAGGAATGGGAACAGCTCCGTTTTCAATCTAGTATAAGGAAATAGTTCATATTAAAAAATAATTTTTCAAAATATCTATGAAGACAAAACTCACCAAATATCTTAATACAACTTGTGCGGTTGTCTTTTTACATTTACTGCCAATTGCTTTAACTTTTCTTAGCTGGTTCCGGTCTACCCAAAGGACAATAGGCGGTCACTACAATGCTGTTTTTTGCATAAGGCAATCAAGGGTTTTTATTTAAGCCTAGATTGCATTCAATTTGATTGTGTATGGGCATAATCTTACAATTGGCCACCAAACGTGTTAATTTTTCGGAATTTAAATTAGAAATACCAATACTTTTAACCAAACCCTTCTCCACCAAAGCTTTCATGGCTTTCCAAGTGTCCATATAATCAACATCACTTTCATAGAGTTCAAATAAACAAAGTTGAAATACCCTAATTCAACTTCTCCATTGGCATTGGTAGGCATCATCGCCTATGTGGACATACAAGTATTGCCAGTGCATTAAATTAAAGTCAACAAAATCGAGGCCAAAGTTGGCTAAACTTTTGTGACAGGCGTATTTAACACGTTCGGGTTCATGAAAGTGACACCACAACTAAAAAATTAATTATTTTATATTTTAACTTTTATAATTTTTATTCTGCAGTCACAAAAAAAATGTATGTATCTATCAAGGTATTTGTTCAACTACAGTTTAAATTCGCCTTGGTTGAAGAGTTGCATTTACCCTTTTTAAATTCGCCTTGGCGAAGATCTTAATCAAGGCGAATTCAGTAATCGCATTGTTCAGCGTAGCCAGAATCATGATTTTATTAACTATTTGATATTTTGTTGACCAATGTTTGTTCTATAATAATTTTATTTCAAAAAGGGTGGTTTTTAGAGATTAATAGCTAAATTCACCTATTATTTAAAAAATTTAGCTATTTTTTATTGTTTGTTTTATAATATTTCAATAATTTTATTTCAAAAAGGGTGGTTTTTAGCGATTAATAGCTAAATTCACCTATTATTAAAAAAATTTTGCTATTTTTTATTGTTTGTTTTAAAATATTTCAATAATTTTATTTCAAAAAGGGTGGTTTTTAGAGATTAATAGCTAAATTCACCTATTATTTAAAAAATTTAGCTATTTTTTATTGTTTGTTTTATAATATTTCAATAATTTTATTTCAAAAAGGGTGGTTTTTAGAGATTAATAGCTAAATTCACCTATTATTTAAAAAATTTAGCTATTTTTTATTGTTTGTTTTATAATATTTCAATAATTTTATTTCAAAAAGGGTGGTTTTTAGCGATTAAGAGCTAAATTCACCTATTATTTAAAAAATTTTGCTATTTTTTATTGTTTGTTTTATAATATTTCAATAATTTTATTTCAAAAAGGGTGGTTTTTAACGATTAATAGCTAAATTCACCTATTATTTAAAAAATTTAGTTTTTTTTTTATTGGGTGGTTTTTAGCGATTAATAGCTAAATTCACCTATTATTTAAAAAATTTAGCTATTTTTTATTGTTTGTTTTATAATATTTCAATAATTTTATTTCAAAAAGGGTGGTTTTTAGCGATTAATAGCTAAATTCACCTATTATTTAAAAAATTGAGCTATTTTTTAGTGTTTGTGCTATAATATTTCAATAATTTTATTTTAAAAAGGGTGGTTTTTAGCGATTAATAGCTAAATTCACCTATTATTAAAAAAATTTTGCTATTTTTTATTGTTTGTTTTAAAATATTTCAATAATTTTATTTCAAAAAGGGTGGTTTTTAGAGATTAATAGCTAAATTCACCTATTATTTAAAAAATTTAGCTATTTTTTATTGTTTGTTTTATAATATTTCAATAATTTTATTTCAAAAAGGGTGGTTTTTAGAGATTAATAGCTAAATTCACCTATTATTTAAAAAATTTAGCTATTTTTTATTGTTTGTTTTATAATATTTCAATAATTTTATTTCAAAAAGGGTGGTTTTTAGCGATTAATAGCTAAATTCACCTATTATTTAAAAAATTTAGCTATTTTTTATTGTTTGTTTTATAATATTTCAATAATTTTATTTTAAAAAGGGTGGTTTTTAGCGGATAAAAGCTAAATTATTTAAAAAGTTTAGCTATTTTTTATTGTTTGTTTTATAATATTTCAATAATTTTATTTCAAAAAGGGTGGTTTTTAGCGATTAATAGATAAATTCACCTATTATTTAAAAAATTTAGCTATTTTTTATTGTTTGTTTTATAATATTTCAATAATTTTATTTTAAAAAGGGTGGTTTTTAGCGATTAAGAGCTAAATTCACCTATTATTTAAAAAATTTTGCTATTTTTTATTGCTTGTTTTATAATATTTCAATTATTTTATTTCAAAAAGGGTGGTTTTTAGCGATTAATAGCTAAATTCACCTATTATTTAAAAAATTTAGTTTTTTTTTATTGGGTGGTTTTTAGCGATTAATAGCTAAATTCACCTATTATTTAAAAAATTTAGCTATTTTTTATTGTTTGTTTTATAATATTTCAATAATTTTATTTCAAAAAGGGTGGTTTTTAGCGATTAATAGCTAAATTCACCTATTATTTAAAAAATTGAGCTATTTTTTAGTGTTTGTTCTATAATATTTCAATAATTTTATTTTAAAAAGGGTGGTTTTTAGCGATTAATAGCTAAATTCACCTATTATTAAAAAAATTTTGCTATTTTTTATTGTTTGTTTTAAAATATTTCAATAATTTTATTTCAAAAAGGGTGGTTTTTAGAGATTAATAGCTAAATTCACCTATTATTTAAAAAATTTAGCTATTTTTTATTGTTTGTTTTATAATATTTCAATAATTTTATTTCAAAAAGGGTGGTTTTTAGCGATTAATAGATAAATTCACCTATTATTTAAAAAATTTAGCTATTTTTTATTGTTTGTTTTGTAATATTTCAATAATTTTATTATAAAAAGGGTGGTTTTTAGCGATTAAGAGCTAAATTCACCTATTATTTACAAAATTTTGCTATTTTTTATTGTTTGTTTTATAATATTTCAATAATTTTATTTCAAAAAGGGTGGTTTTTAGCGATTAATAGCTAAATTCACTAATATTTAAAAAATTTAGCTATTTTTTATTTTTTGTTTTATAATATTTCAATAATTTTATTTTAAAAAGGGTGGTTTTTAGCGATTAAGAGCTAAATTCACCTATTATTTAAAAAATTTTGCTATTTTTTATTGCTTGTTTTATAATATTTCAATAATTTTATTTCAAAAAGGGTGGTTTTTAGCGATTAATAGCTAAATTCACCTATTATTTAAAAAATTTAGTTTTTTTTTATTGGGTGGTTTTTAGCGATTAATAGCTAAATTCACCTATTATTTAAAAAATTTAGCTATTTTTTATTGTTTGTTTTATAATATTTCAATAATTTTATTTCAAAAAGGGTGGTTTTTTAGCGATTAATAGCTAAATTCACCTATTATTTAAAAAATTGAGCTATTTTTTAGTGTTTGTTCTATAATATTTCAATAATTTTATTTTAAAAAGGGTGGTTTTTTAGCGATTAATAGCTAAATTCACCTATTATTTAAAAAATTGAGCTATTTTTTAGTGTTTGTTCTATAATATTTCAATAATTTTATTTTAAAAAGGGTGGTTTTTAGCGATTAATAGCTAAATTCACCTATTATTAAAAAAATTTTGCTATTTTTTATTGTTTGTTTTAAAATATTTCAATAATTTTATTTTAAAAAGGGTGGTTTTTAGCGATTAATAGCTAAATTCACCTATTATTAAAAAAATTTTGCTATTTTTTATTGTTTGTTTTATAATATTTCAATAATTTTATTTAAAAAAGGGTGGTTTTTGGCGATTTATTGCTAAATTAATTTGTTATTTAAAAACTTTAGCGATTTTTTATTGTTTTTTCATTATCTTTCAATAATTTTATTTAAAAAGGGTGGTTTTAGCGATTTATAGCTAAATTCAATTAATATTTAAAAAATTCAGCGATTTTTTATTGTTTTTTCATTATATTTCAATAATTTTATTTAAAAAAGGGTGGTTTTTGGTGATTTATAGCAAAATTCATTTATTATTTAAAAAGTTTGGCGATTTTTTTTGTTTTTTCATTATATTTCAATAATTTTATTTAAAAAAGGGTGGTTTTAGCGATTTATAGCTAAATTTAATTATTATTTAAAAAATTTTGCTATTTTTTATTGTTTTTTCATTATCTTTCAATAATTTTATTTAAAAAAGGGTGGTTTTTGGCGATTTATTTCAATTATTATTTAAAAAATTTATCGATTTTTTATTGTTTTTTCATTATCTTTCAATAATTTTATTTAAAAAAGGGTGGTTTTAGCGATTTTTTTCAATTATTATTAAAAACTTTAGCGATTTTTTATTGTTTTTTCATTATCTTTCAATAATTTTATTTAAAAAAGGGTGGTTTTAGCGATTTATAGCTAAATTCAATTAATATTTAAAAAATTTATCGATTTTATATTGTTTTTTCATTATATTTCAATAATTTTATTTAAAAAAGGGTGGTTTTTGGCGATTTATAGCTAAATTCATTTATTATTTAAAAAGTTTAGCGATTTATTGAAATATAATGAAAAAACAATAAAAAATCGCTAAATTTTTTAAATAACAAATTAATTTAGCAATAAATCGCCAAAAACCACCCTTTTTTAAATAAAATTATTGAAATATAATGAAAAAACAATAAAAAATCGCTGAATTTTTTAAATATTAATTGAATTTAGCTATAAATCGCTAAAACCACCCTTTTTAAATAAAATTATTGAAAGATAATGAAAAAACAATAAAAAATCGCTAAAGTTTTTAAATAACAAATTAATTTAGCAATAAATCGCCAAAAACCACCCTTTTTTAAATAAAATTATTGAAATATTATAAAACAAACAATAAAAAATAGCAAAATTTTTTTAATAATAGGTGAATTTAGCTATTAATCGCTAAAAACCACCCTTTTTAAAATAAAATTATTGAAATATTATAGAACAAACAATAAAAAATAGCTAAATTTTTTAAATAATAGGTGAATTTAGCTATTAATCGCTAAAAACCACCCAATAAAAAAAAAACTAAATTTTTTAAATAATAGGTGAATTTAGCTATTAATCGTTAAAAACCACCCTTTTTGAAATAAAATTATTGAAATATTATAAAACAAACAATAAAAAATAGCAAAATTTTTTTAATAATAGGTGAATTTAGCTCTTAATCGCTAAAAACCACCCTTTTTGAAATAAAATTATTGAAATATTATAAAACAAACAATAAAAAATAGCTAAATTTTTTAAATAATAGGTGAATTTAGCTATTAATCTCTAAAAACCACCCTTTTTGAAATAAAATTATTGAAATATTATAAAACAAACAATAAAAAATAGCTTAATTTTTTAAATAATAGGTGAATTTAGCTATTAATCTCTAAAAACCACCCTTTTTGAAATAAAATTATTGAAATATTTTAAAACAAACAATAAAAAATAGCAAAATTTTTTTAATAATAGGTGAATTTAGCTATTAATCGCTAAAAACCACCCTTTTTGAAATAAAATTATTGAAATATTATAAAACAAACAATAAAAAATAGCTAAATTTTTTAAATAATAGGTGAATTTAGCTATTAATCTCTAAAAACCACCCTTTTTGAAATAAAATTATTATAGAACAAACATTGGTCAACAAAATATCAAATAGTTAATAAAATCATGATTCTGGCTACGCTGAACAATGCGATTACTGAATTCGCCTTGATTAAGATCTTCGCCAAGGCGAATTTAAAAAGGGTAAATGCAACTCTTCAACCAAGGCGAATTTAAACTGTAGTTGAACAAATACCTTGATAGATACATACATTTTTTTTGTGACTGCAGAATAAAAATTATAAAAGTTAAAATATAAAATAATTAATTTTTTAGTTGTGGTGTCACTTTCATGAACCCGAACGTGTTAAATACGCCTGTCACAAAAGTTTAGCCAACTTTGGCCTCGATTTTGTTGACTTTAATTTAATGCACTGGCAATACTTGTATGTCCACATAGGCGATGATGCCTACCAATGCCAATGGAGAAGTTGAATTAGGGTATTTCAACTTTGTTTATTTGAACTCTATGAAAGTGATGTTGATTATATGGACACTTGGAAAGCCATGAAAGCTTTGGTGGAGAAGGGTTTGGTTAAAAGTATTGGTATTTCTAATTTAAATTCCGAAAAATTAACACGTTTGGTGGCCAATTGTAAGATTATGCCCATACACAATCAAATTGAATGCAATCTAGGCTTAAATAAAAACCCTTGATTGCCTTATGCAAAAAACAGCATTGTAGTGACCGCCTATTGTCCTTTGGGTAGACCGGAACCAGCTAAGAAAAGTTAAAGCAATTGGCAGTAAATGTAAAAAGACAACCGCACAAGTTGTATTAAGATATTTGGTGAGTTTTGTCTTCATAGATATTTTGAAAAATTATTTTTTAATATGAACTATTTCCTTATACTAGATTGAAAACGGAGCTGTTCCCATTCCTAAACCTTTTAATAAAACTCGGATTGAAAATTTTTCAGTTTTTGATTTTAAACTTTTTTCCCGAGGACCATAAAATATTGGAAATATAAAATATCTTTGATTTTTCGTGACCTTCAACATTGTTTCTTTTATCGTAGCTGCACTTTTACACAACATCTTGGTATAATAAAAACAATTGGTTTTATCTGGCGTATCTCTCATCAAATGGTTAATACAAAACTTACAAACCCACAAAAATACAATACGATCTACTTAAGGTCATTTCAAAAATGTGCATTCTTTATTTTGTATAATACCTTATAACCCAGTGTAATTTATGTTTGTTCAAAACTAGTCAACCATGTTTTTTTTGTGTGAATTTAATTTTAACAAGAACAAAATATTGACATACATATGTAAGGTATATTTAATTTAAGAGATACTTTTATATGGAATAGAAAACTAAATTATAACCCCTTTATCAGGATATATATTTCATGTAAAATATATATATTTAAATGTAAAAATATTAATGCACGTTTGTATAAATGTGAATTATTAAAAAACAATGTACAAAATTATTTTTAATTTATCAAACAATGTAATTTATGTTTATTTTCATTTGAAAAATACTTTAAAAATAAAATTAAAAACTCGAGTAAATTTGGTAGAATGCAAAAAACTTATGTTTTTAAACTTTATTATTTTTTTCAGTCTATATTTTCTACTTTATCAAACAATTTATGTTCAAAATAAATTAAATGTAAATATATTAATGTACGAAGACGGTGTTTGTTATACCATAGAGTAAAAAGACTTTGGGCAAATATTTTTCCTTTATGATATAACAAACAACTCTTTCTTCGCTGTATAGCCGGCCTTCTGCCGTGCTCAATGCTGTTTTTCTCTTTGGTATAACAAGCCGGTACGGTAACTAAGGCTCCACTGGCTTCGCTAATTAAAGGTTCTTAATTCGGTATTTGATATCGGGATTATAAAGTTCAGCTTTTGATACAATCTAATTTTTTTTAATTTTAACTTTTTGGGGTAAGTATCCATAAAAAAATTTAATGTCATTTTCCATGAAAAAGAATTACCCCAAATTTAGGGGCTTATTTCATTTTATTTTTAATGATATTTTTCATTATTTTGTGTGATATTTAATTAAAATAATTGGTTTATATTGCATAATGAAAAATAGCCCTAAATTTCGGGTAATTTTTAATTTGCTTTTTTGGGCCTCATTCCGCAGCTCCGTCATTAGAATCTGGGGCCTAATTCTGGCAGTCGTGATCGAGTACTTTCTCAATTCGAAAGCAATTGTATTTCTTATTCCTTCAGTCGATACTGAACGAATCGAAATTATTTTTTCAGTATTGTGAGGCTCAAATTAATGCTTTACAACACTGAAAAAATAGTTCCGATTCGTTCAGTATTGACTAAAATAATTAGATATTAAATTGCTTTCGAAACGAGAAAGTACTCAATCACGACTGCCAGAATC
This sequence comes from Pollenia amentaria, assembly GCA_943735925.1. NCBI lineage: Eukaryota > Metazoa > Arthropoda > Insecta > Diptera > Polleniidae > Pollenia > Pollenia amentaria. Next base: position 23,854,588 of record OX031011.1, read on the forward strand.
AGGCCCCTGATATAAGGTTCATATTGTACACTTTATGTATGTAAACTAAGTGTATATTACAAACAAAATTTAAAAGTTCAGAAAGTTTAAATTATTCGTATTTCTGATTAATTAATTAAAAATCGTGTTAATTAATCAAACTAAAACTTATTAGATTAATCAAGAATTTGATTAATCTTTATAGGAAATTATACCAAATAAACAAAAAATATAAATTCGTAACAAATATACATATTGCACTTTTTCGAAATTCGAACGTTTAATTCGTATTTTTTCAAAACATTTTTCTGAATGTATTGACATATACGTATTTATTTATGGGCTCCAAATACGAAATTGAAATTTTTGATACTTCAATGGGGAGAAAAAAAAATAGCAAACGGGAAATACGGGAAATTGAATTTCTTTCTTTTACTTTTTGTCGTACTGCATTTGGCAGTTTTACAATTTTCTATAATATTGAACTGAATGAGAACCTATAAGATGAAAACTGTTCGTAATTATTTGTGCTTCAACTGGTATTTCTTGAATTGTCGTTAATATTGTGACTAGAAACATAAAATTAAACATGCATAGTTCTGAGTGAATAAGGATCTGTAAGGGGAAATTTTGGTACTTTTTCGTTCAAAAACTGGTACTTTTTTGATTTTCGTTAATATTAAACCTACAAACATAAAACTAAACATGCAAAATGTCCTGAACGGGTGAGATCTATTTTGATACTTTTTCGTTCTTCAACCTGGTACTTTTTGAATTGCCGTTAGTAATAGCACTTGAAACATAAAAAAAAACATTCGAGGTCCTGAGTAAACGAGAATCTGTAAGAGGAATCTTTTTCAAACTTTTTCGTTCTTTAACTAGTACTTTTGAAATTTTGTTAATACTAAACCTAGAAAGATAAAATTCAACATGCAGAGTCCGGAGAGATTAGAAAGTATACGAGGACGCTTCTTGGTACTTTTCTTCAATTGGTACTTTCTGATTTTTTTGAGTGGAAGATAAGATATGGACTGGAAATTGGTCCCTCAAAAAATCGAGCCACTAAGACTTATACTTTTATAAATATTTTCTTCATATATGCATAAGTAATTATGGTCGAATTTCGAACACTAGGCAAACTAGTATATATAATTATATAAGTTAGAATGCGTAAAAACAATACTCTTAGCTCATACACTTTACACAGGTTTAGTGTATTAGTTTACTAACATTAGGCAATTCACGAAGTTTGTGTTAATGAATTCTCATACAATTTTTGATAGTTTAATTCCAAGGGCGTTAAAATGCACATGTGCTTCATAATCAAAAAAAATCTTCAATAATTTTTTTTAAAATGAAACCTGTATTTTGAATTCAACAAACTTTAACTTGGTATTCCAAGCCAGCTAATATATTATACATGTTTTTATATGTATATCGTACTTGTTCAACAATACTGTATTAACACAAAATTTAAAAATTTTTAGTTGAAGCAAAAGAATTTTTAATTTTACATTGAAGGCATATGAAAATAATTTTTAAACCAACGATTTCATTACCAGAAAGTAGACAAAATAGCATGTTATTTTCACAGCGGTTAGATACGAATATTGCGTGCTGAGTTTTCCAAAAAGTGAAGGAATGAAAATTGTCGACTTTTGTTGGGCAATTGCAATATAATTTAAACGCTTTACATGGTCTGTCATACTTTTTCCTACGTTAATGCCCTTTTACCCGCAAACCCGTGTTTCGCAAACTTTTCATAGTCTGGGCGGGGACTAATATTCAGTGCTTAAAGAAGTCCCAATTTACACTATGGATATTTCTTGCCGGACAGACGAAGTTTGTTGGTTAGGGGGCGACGCTGTATGCATGACACATTTTTCTCTTTGCCTCGCTCGCCATCAAACTTCGTCTGTCCAGCACGAAATGTCCATAGTGTAAGTTTGGAATAATATCGCTAAGTCCGTGTCCACACTTGCAAAATAAAAAAATTGCAAAACGTTTCATAATATGTATGCAAATAAGAGAATTATTTTACCTAATTTTCACGATGATTTTCCCCTATTTCTAAATCACGTATTTTTTTGTTTAAAAGCGAGCGGGGTAGAGAAGAAAGCATGGTAGAAAAAGACATGATTAGCAATAAATATGTTGCAAATAATATGCACAAATTTTTTTTTTGACATTCCTCTTTGCACTTTTTTTAGGTTAAAAAAGTATCTTTTATTCTTATTTCAAAGTGACTAGTTCTTATTAAAATATAGAAAAATAAAAACATTTGAACAACATGTTTTTCAAATTCTTAAATATTTTTAAACGAATAAGAAACCAAGAAAAATAAAAAATTATCAAAAGAAAAAAAGATATTTCATCATCGTGAAAATTGGGTGTCATACATAAATAATTTAAGCTATTTCAAATAGCAAACTATAATTGCACAAGGATGCAAAAAACAGTTTAATGGTTATAAATACAATATATGAATAAAGTTATTTAAACTTTATTAATTTTAAATTTTCAATTAATCAAAACTTTGATTAATCATAAGTGTCGAAATTAATTAATTGCTTAATCAACATTCTGATTATTTAAAACTTATGGCGATTTCTTTTCTGAGAAAAATATGTTACAATATATACATGTAACAAATTCTAATATTGCCTATAATCACTCGATGTGTTACATGTTGTTCAACTTCAATACAACAAAATTAACTGCTTTTATTTACAACTATTACACTTATCACCATTATCATTATTTTTTCTGTAAAATAAAATTTTCCTACTAAAAAAATTGTGCGCTAAACAAATAAAAATGCATCTTGTGAAATCAAAATGATAAATCTAGCTTTCAGAAAGCTAAAATAGCATTACAGCCACTAAAGGCTAGTTTACACGGTAATACAATGTATTACTTTGTAGAATCAAAATATTATGAAATGCTCTCCGTGTTTAAAATAAAAAAAATAAAAATCTGGTGTAAGTATTTGTCATGTTTACACGGATGGTAAAGCAAATATATTAAACAGCTGAGTTAATAACGAAAAATCAGATGGTTACAATTTAACAATACTTACAAAAACAACATGAAAATTTCCTGAGTTTATTTTAGTTGTTTTTGCTATTGTATAAAAATTCTACCACCTTCAAGTTATACTATTAAAATACACCTCTGATGTGATGAGAGTACATAAGTTTCTAAAATGATTTTGAAAATGAGCATTTACCGACCGCTTGTCAAAGTTTGTATCAGTATTCTCTCTTTCTGAATGCATATTGCTTTTACATGATAAGATTTTTCTCATTCTACATAATTTTTTTACATGTCGTAATACATTGTATTACCGTGTAAACTAGCCTTAAGCGGTACGTCCAGCGCATTAATACGTTGCAGTCAATTGGTTTTAACCAAAAGAACAACATATTAATTGAAATTCAGTAAGAAGTTAAAATAGTACATTAATTTTGAAGGTGTTATGATTTTTTTGACGAGTTTTTGTGGGAATAAAACGTGGGCCATATTATTTGTTTTGTTTACATTGTTTGGTTTGTTTACATATTGGTGTTCTTGTTCTTTCTCGCATTTGTTGTTTCAAATAATCAATCCCAAAAAAATTCAATACAAAAACTAGCAAGTATCATAAAACCGTAACGCTCATAACTTTAAAGATTTTTCTCAATTGCATGGCATGGCCAGTCCCCTTAGAACTATTAAACCATCGTCCTAGAATGCTAGCACACTCAATTGGAGTATTTTATAGAATCTACCATATAAATAACTCGAATCAAATCGTACCCATTGGGATGGACAATTTCATGACACTAAATCTTTTTTAATTTGCTTAGGCATTTCACAGACTTTTCGGCCATTTTTGACAGTATCTTAAGCTACCTTATGCACATTATGGTCGGGCCTTTCTTTAAGCTACCTTATGCACATTATGGTTTGGTCTTTCTTCTGTGGACGTTTTCTCGGATATTACATCAGATATCATCGCAGTGTACCCCCATGTAAGCAATATAGAGAAAATGTTAGTGACTCCACTTCTATACCAAAGATAAATATTAGGACATATGCAATCATGTGTTAATGGCCATGATACCTATCACACAGTCTACCTATTTTAAGAAAAATACAACTCTGTCATGGTAAGTTGTTATTGTTTTTTGAAAATTTTAAAACAACAATAAGATCAGATATGCATTTTCGTCCAAATACGTACGACTTGTCTTGGTCCTAAGTTAGGATCACAGGATAGCAGTATTACACCAATTATTGGTCTATTTTATATGACAATCGTGTGAATTCACAATTTTTTAGCTGATGTGGCAGCCCAAAACTCCGTTGTGTGTTCGGCAAGTTTTTATACGCACACCACAAAAGGTATTATAATAATAATATTTACATAGATTTAATTTAATTTTGTTTATTGACTTTGTTTCTGTTTTGATTTGTTTCGGTTTTTGACATTGTACAATGATTTTACAAAAACAAATTGCTTGTGGTTTTTGTACGAGTTAGTACTTGTTGTACTACCGAGATTACCTGGAATGAATTCGCCTTGGTTTTAATATAATTTAGAAAACAAATTTCTAATTGTTGCATTTCAATCCGAATCATAGTAAATAAATTCGTTTTGATATGAATCTAATAGAAATGTTGCGTTTTAAAATCAAATAGGTTTAGAATTATGACTTTTTAATTTCAATAATATTGTTATTTTACTTTTTTGTTTAAAATTGCATAACTTTTTTTTAGAAAATAAACAACATAAATTTTTTGTTACCCTTCACTTCTCACTTATATCTGGATGCTGTTTATTGCATCCGTAATTGTTTTTTTAGTTAATCGAAATTATTAGTTAACTTATCAGAAATTTTAATTTTTAATAATTAAATTTTTTTCTTTGTTCTATTAATTTATTTATATTTAGTTTAAGTTGTAGGTCCCACAACAAAATATATGTAAATCAACCGAATATTTAATTTTTATTTCAATCAGAAGTAAATTTTTCTGTAAAATAAAATTTTTCATCTTAAAAAATTGTGATCGAATGCCTACACACACCATTTTACATAAATAGTCACGTGTGTGTACGACCATTGGCTGAAACAACAAGATAAAACACAAAGCTAATAAGCAAAAATGACGGCGTCACCGCAAAAACGCAAAAATTAATCACACATCTGGCAACAAAAATTTTCATTTACGTAGGGGAATTTCTGAATGCAGGCATCCAAAAAGGTCACTAAGTATAAGGCTGCAATCAAACTCTTCGGTACGTACTATAAATGATACAGCTCTGATGTTTTAAGGTTTTATAATAAAGTTTCTGTACATATATGCTAGTAATCTGGTAATTTACTAATTTGCGTTCAAAAAAGTTAAGATTTTTCCTGCAGCCAAACAGATCGCCCTGCCCAAACAAAGGCGGACATTTGCATACTTGGCGACCAGTCCGCCAAATGATCATGTGCCTTGAGCATATTCACCGGACACGTCAATTTTTTTTTTTTACTTATTTTTACTTTATTTAACTACACTGTGGTTATATATCGATAAATTTCTATTAAAACTTCGATATATAAGGTTGAAGTGCGTTAATTTTGTATTTTTTAACAAATTTTGTTGCGTAGTATTGCCAAGTATTTATATGTTTTCCCGTTTTTAACTTGGTCAAAGTACATACATTTTACTTGGACGCGGCCAGTACTCTTATGTTTTTACACTGTTTGAAATGTTTGCTTTGCACTTGATCTCAAAAATTTATTTTTTTTTTTAATTTTTGGAAAATAATATTGGTTTTTCCTAAATATCGGTCGAACGATTGGTACTCGCCTGCAAATACAATGTGTTTTATCGCTAGTATAACACAGACAGACTAATTTGGTGTGGCCAAAAATTGTGGCAGTGGTTGTGTCCTTATAAATGTTGTTATTAACAGAAGAATTAGCGATAATATTTTTTGCAATAACTTTTATTTAATGACAAAATGTTGTGCTGATAGGTCAAAAATTACCCATAGATCAAACAAAAATTACTTAAAGGTAAAAAAATCTCATGTAAATATTCGGCACAAAGAACTTTAACATGAATATTCACCACATAACGTAATTTTGTTCTCGCTATGGGTACACTGGAAAATTTGTTTTGAAATACTGTGGTGTAAGTTATCTCACGGGCTTGACCTACTATACTTTCTTACTTGTCAGTAATGAAACGGTATCCATATGATTATTTGTAAAGGTTTTACGCGCTTTTATGTGATTTCGAAAGTAAGGTTTATATGGGGCCTATTATAAATTATATACCAATCTTCACGAAAGTTGACAGTGTGATTCCTTTTCATATAAAACTGACCGCCAAAAATTCATTATAATAGCATTTTCCGTTACGGGTTTACGCGTTCTTAAGTGTTTCCGACAGTGGGCTTTATATTGGGCCTATGGTAAATTATTGACTGATTTTCACTATTTTTTTAATATTTTTAGTTATATAAAACGAATATGTGCAACATCTTATACCAATAATTGCATTCCGCTACTAATTATGTTAGTTTTTAACAAAATTATCAATTTTTTGGGTTGGTTGTTAGACATTTGGATTTACAATTGTTATCGTACTGAACCGATCTTATTGCATCTTATTCCCAAACTGCTAAGGATTACTAAAAACAATTTGACATCAATACTATTCTTTTCTTTTGAGCTTTTCGAAAGTGATAGTGTTTTTAACAAACGGACATGGGTAAATCGACTAAAGGTTAGTCCACATTTGACTATAGAATCCGAACAACGCTTTTCCACAAATTTCATCCACCATTTTCATTGTTACAGTTTTTATGGATTCACTAAACAATATTTCTTAAAACAAATTATAGGAAATTGTTATTAATAACGTCTGAAATGTTTTTTGATTCAGTAAACGTTGTGTAAAATCAAATAAACATTTGATAATAATTGTGGTTACATGTGGGACTTCAAGTATTTGTTAAGTGTGACTTACAATTACTCAATAACTCAGAATATATATACTTAGTGGGGCGATAATTAAAAATTTCACACGGTATGATAAACTTAGTATACCCTCATTTTTCGATGTTATATGTATTTAACTGGGAAATCTAAATTCAATATTATAAAAAATGTAAAAAGTAGCACATGTAGAACACAAAAGTAAAAGAATAAGGATTTAATTTCCCTTATATCCCCTTTTTGCATGGCATGTTTCATTTTATGTCTCTTAGTCCAATCCTAATGAAAATTAAAACAAGTACCAGTTAAAGAACGAAAAAGTACCAAATAGATCCCTTTAAAGATTCACATTCACTCAGGACAATGCATTTTTACTTTTATGTTTTAAGTCCAATACTAACGGAAATTCATAAAGTAACAGTTACAGACCAAAAAATTACCAAAAAGTTCCCACATAGTCTTATCACTCTGGATATTGCATGTTGAATTTTTTGTTTCTAGGTCCAATATTAACGGTAATTAAATAAACGATCTTCACCCTTAAACGTTCGAATTTCAAAAAAGTACCAAGCTATATGTATGTTTTAAATAAGTTTTTAAATTTAGCCCCTGCAGCACCTAGGATGCCCCAAGACAGGTCAAATGTATGAGCAACCCAGCTTTATTTTTCATCCCCATCATTTGTTTCAAACGTACCTACCCGCTATCTCATTTCTTAATAGGGCTCCCATACCAAATTTTTAATGTAGGCAAGAAATATATTGAAGAAAAACTCCCATAACTGCCTGGGAGTCGCCTCCAGGAAGATAGAATGTATAAACCGACCTCCATTATTTTTTTGTTCTTAACATTTTCTCAAAACATACTTGCCCTTTATCTCCACCTTTTAGAGGTGCTCCCATACAGATATTGAGTTTTATGAAATTCTTTAATTTAGGCACACTGTTATTTCTGAATTTTTATTGATAACAAAATTTAATGAAAAAAACTTAAATATGAATTGATATTTAAATAAACTGGTGAAGTGGGCCATTAGAGGTAAATGTTTTATTTTTTCACTATCTAAATGTATGGATTCTCGTTCCTTTTTCTTAACCACATCCAAACTACTTTGTCGCCAAGTACATTCTCTCAATTTAAATGGTCGACTTCCCACATAACGCCCATCCATTTCTCTCATAGCCTCTATAAAGTCTGCATGTCCACGATAGCTAACAAATCCGATTGCCCAAATCACCGTAACATATACGAAAATCATCATCTGGCCAATCGGCTAAAGATGAATCTTTCCACACCTCGTGACCTGTTTAATGAAAACATTTAAGGGTTGTCGTCCTTAATATAGCTTTGGCACTGCTTAAGACCACTGTAATGGTTGTAACGGGTGCTGCATCAATAGCTTGTGTGGGTACAAATGTTGGCATAAACGCTGGTGGAGTTATGGGTGGTGATTGAACAGTAAGTCTTCGGGAACTTGCTGTGGTCGTAGGTTGTTGTTGAACATTTTGCTGCACCTGGTTTTTTGTATTGGCCGCTATGATAGGTTTCACTGGTTGGGCGCAAAAAAATTTATGGGTGCAGTTATATGTTTTTTTTTTTTTTTTGTTCCTGTTATAATGCAATTATAAATTATAATAATTTATTAAGAATTGAATATTATTATATTAAACTTACCGGGAAATTTTATTTTTACAAGAATGTCAACATAAGTAAGAAGTTGTCATACTTGAAAATCGTTAAGTTGCCCACAGACGAGGCAACATTTGTTAAAACATGGGCATGTTTCACTAAATGTTGCTACGTGTGTAAATAACAATTATGGCCAAATCAAGAAAAGTAATTCGTTAGCATATTGGAAAAAATAACGTGAAACCTCATTCATAAAAAATATTTGTGTTCTATAAAAGTAAAATCAACCAAATTTCCATTTAAATTTCAGTTTATTAAAAGTTTATGAATTGAAACTTTTTGTATGTGGCCTTTCAACGACAATCAACGACATTTCGTCAGCTCATTATTGGTTTGACCTACCGACCATTTAAAAAAATTAGTTAGGGGTTATCAAAATACATATACCCCATATATATTTTGATTACCCGCTTTCTGAATCCAAAACCTGTTCCACGAATTTTTTTTTGATTTCTGCAATATTAAGAATTAACTTGGTTCCGTATCAACTATTTTAAAGTGTATTAAGTATTGTTTTGCTCTATGAGCCATTGTTTGGCTAATGATGCAAATTACTCTCATTGCCGTAAGAAAAACAAGTAGTTAAAGCGAAAGCAAAATAAAATGACAACAAGAAAATAAATTTTAATCTTGATTCGCTTCATTGCCGTAACGAAAAAAGTAGTAAAAGCAAAAAAAAATGTCAACAGCTCAATACACAGCATTAAATATACGTATGCTGCACAAAAAACTTCTTTTTTAGAAATAATATTAGAAAAGTGGCGGCACAAAACAATCATTTTCACTTTGAATAAAATATTATCAACTCTTCTTCAAAACATATGACAGAAGCAGTGGTGAAAATGCAAAAAAACTCTATCGGGTATATTTTCAGAAAACTTCATGTAAACCTTCCTTGTCTTTTTTATCTACTACGACTTTTTGACATATGCGCCAACCCAATAATGATCTTGCGATTTGTACTTCACTGTTATAAAAAAAAAATTAAAATTGTTTTCCGCCTTTTAACTGTCAGTAGGTGGGCTGTCAAATGAGGCGATGGAAATTTACGTTTGACTATATGGCCTTTTTTTAGTATAATTGGTAATGTTTAGCGATTTGTAAAATATATCTTAAACTTTAAAAAACAGGTACAAATGTTTTGTTTTTAAATTTTATTTTAAATTTATAGTTGTTATTACTTCGTTTTCAAAATTTTCTGTTTTGTGAGCCATTGTATGAAACTATGGCGAACATAAATTAAGTAACATTCCGGAAAGAACATTCTTTATCAGAGAAAAAGTATTAAAATGACATTTCAAGTTTTTTTTATTATAAATTAAAATCTTGCCAAATAATTATTAAAAAAAAATAATTTACCTTCAAGTTTAAAAAAAAGATAATATCAAATTCTCAAACTTACAGCCATTTTCTTGCACTAATATTATATATGGGTAATTCCATGTCAAATCGACCAAGAGTGGGACCCGACCCCTTTCGATTTGAATGAAATTTGGTGAGAAGGTTCCTTATCCTATAAGGAACATATATGAACGAAAAAAATTTTTAAAATTTTTTTTTCAAAAGTTACGTCATATTCAAAATGGCATAATTTCGCCGAATTAGCCGAATATGTTGAGTTTATTTTTTCTATATCTAAAAACTACTGCACATACGAAGATGATTTGTATGTCATTTTAAAGAGAATACTTGGGGCTATAAGCAATATATTGAAGAAAAAATTTTTTTTGGAAAAAATGTAATATCTGCAAAATATTAAATTTTTAAAATGGACTAAGTCAAAAACCTAATTTTTTTTTTGCCTAATTTTTTTTTATATAATACCTCAAACTGTTCTTTAAAAATCCTAAAACTTTGAAGGAGGTGTTTTTTTTTTTTTTAGATATTAATTTTTTTCTTTCGCAACCTTTAAAAAAATAACCTAAAAATAAAATTTTAATTTTGAGCAATAAGTATTTATAAAATCTGATTTGTTTGAAAAAGTAATATTATTGGTAAGGTTGTTTTTGTTTATTTGTTGCATCTTTTGTTGGGGCTCAATGTGGGCATTTTTTTAAGAAAAGTACACCTTTTGTCACGTTACGTCTTTAAAAGTCGTTTTTTCTTCGTCTCTTTTCCTACCGTTAATGCCGGGCTGCTTTTTCTTAACCTAAAATAAATGAAAATGCTATGAATGTTGAAGCCTTATTCAATGTAAATACAATATTAAGAATTAAAACGTTATTTTTTACCTGGTTTTAAAGCCTGGTTCGCTCAGAATCTTGTCGATATTGTTCAATTTAACATCCTCTCCTTCGCTAGATGAAGATAAAGTTTTTATTTTAATAAATTTATTCGAAATAGGAATGGCGGCATGACAGGAACGTACTCCTTGAACTGGTGAAGCATTTTTAAGCCTATTTTCCAGTTTTTTTCAGTACGTTGAATGTGTTGATCTGAGACGAAATTAAAATTGATTCCTTGAATATTATCTTTCGCCCATCGACACAGTTGCTCGGGTGTCTGAATTTGTTGATCAGGTGTCAATTGTAGATTGGCTCGGCTAGCTAATCGCTTAACTGTTCCACCCAAACATCACTTGGCCCTTTTCCATGAGAAGTTGCAAAAAAATGCCATTCTGCTCGAATTTGAAAATCCTCTTCGTGGTGTATCAAATTTACTAAATTGTAACGATTTTTATATTGGGATGCAGCACCATCAGAAAAATAAATTATTTTTGAAATATTTGGAATCTTATGTTTAAGGAACGTCGTTAATGTCTCTTGGAAGCTGTAAACTGCAGTAGTATTATGAGTTAAGTTATCTGATATTATTACCAAGCTAAGAGGTACGATATCACTTCCATTCTCAGCAATGGATCTATAATAGCAAGCGAATGGATGAATTGTCGCTTGTCTGTTATTCCAATACACTCCTTGAACACTATTTTGAAGTAAAAACGAATAATTTTCAGAGAAATCAGCAACAACAAGAACTTGCCCTATCTCAAGATTATTTTTCGTAGTTTTAAAATATTCGGCTTGTTGTTTAGCTACAAAGTCATGCCAAAGTAATTTTGGAATATATTCTACAACAAAATCAACGAAATCTTCAGTTGATTTTATAACTGTCTCCAAAGAGCAGCGGTCTACTTGAATCCACCAAGATAACAGTCATCCGTAGGTGTTTTACAAATAACCATTTTCATACAATCTTTATATGAAGAAAATGGTTGAGATCCATCCTTCATTTTTAGTTTTTCAAGTCTAGCACCTTGAAATAGCATTTTAAAATTTTCATGAATCCGGCAAACACATACTACGTGCGTACCAGATGCACCAGCTAGAACACATTCGGGTGGTCTTAAACTTGCAAATTTTGAAAAACCAACTTTTTCAAATGGATATTTTTCTTTAAACATGTGAAAAATTTCACTTAGGTTACCCAAGATTAACCGTTTTTGTTTTTGCACTCGCAGACCGTTTTCATAAGCAGATTTATATTCTTTTTTACCGGGTAGTTCTCTGCTGACGTCTTGTTTTCTAAAGAACTCTTGAATTTTTTCTTCCGTGGTTTTTAACAACGGATGACCTTTATGTTTTTCAGGAATGAATAAAATGCCATCTTTTTTTACGTTTTCTTTAATTTTTTTAGCCATGTACGAAGTTGCTCCGAAAATATCAACAATTTTTTGGGTTGACCAACTTGATGGTAAGACTGACAGGATTTGTAATTTTTCACTCAATTTGCTAGTATTATCAAATTTGTTCTTCAACTGTACTATCATTTCTTTTCCAGTTAATTCTGGGTTGTCATCAACAATTAAATTGTCATCGTCAATTGAATCAAAAGAACTATCCGTAACATGCTTAAAGCATGATTGTAGTTTAGATATAATTTCATAATATTTTTGCTGGACATAAGTTTTTGATCGATTTAAGTATTTTTTTTTAAGAGGAGACAACCCGAGTATTTTTGCAACAGCATTGACACGATCAAGATTAATTGTTTTTGAACAAACAGTTTCACTTGTTGAACTACAAATTTCAGATGTCACATCATCTTGTTCAGATGGGGGCATCACTTGTTGATATTTTTCCACTTCAATACTAATTTTTTTCCAACACGAAATACACAGTTTTTTCCCGGGTGCAATTAAAGGAAAAATTACCTTAACATGAGTATAAATCTCAAAAGTAACGACTTTCAATGATTTTTGTACTCGAGTTACATGAATGTTATACGGATCAGCACACATTTTTTGGTTTAAGGTGTATTTTTCACAAAATTGTCTATCATGCTTATCGCAAACAAAACTGACCACAATACCATTTCTAGCATTAAGAGTAATGCGTTCTTTATCAGGAAGATCTACACAATTAATGAATTTTCCCTCAGAGCATACCTCATTATTAACTATGCCAATTGAACACTTATTACTTTCCATGATTACCGTTTTGACTATTATTTATTTTAAATAAAAAAAATCACACTTTTTGCTATTCCAAACACGAATAATTGCAATAATTGATTTCAGACTTACATATGGTTGACAATTAAATCAGTGTCGACTGAAAGTGCATTAAGCACAGCGATTTTTTTACTGTATTAACTGTAGAAACCAGCCCGGCATTATCGGTAGGAAAAGAGACGAAGAAAAAACGACTTTTAAAGACGTAACGTGACAAAAGGTGTACTTTTCTTAAAAAAATGCCCACATTGAGCCCCAACAAAAGATGCAACAAATAAACAAAAACAACCTTACCAATAATATTACTTTTTCAAACAAATCAGATTTTATAAATACTTATTGCTCAAAATTAAAATTTTAAAATTTTATTTTTAGGTTATTTTTTTAAAGGTTGCGAAAGAAAAAAATTCATATCTAAAAAAAAAAAAAAACACCTCCTTCAAAGTTTTAGGATTTTTAAAGAACAGTTTGAGGTATTATATAAAAAAAAATTAGGCAAAAAAAAAAATTAGGTTTTTGACTTAGTCCATTTTAAAAATTTAATATTTTGCAGATATTAAATTTTTTCCAAAAAAAATTTTTTCTTCAATATATTGCTTATAGCCCCAAGTATTCTCTTTAAAATGACATACAAATCATCTTCGTATGTGCAGTAGTTTTTGAGATATAGAAAAAATAAACTCAACATATTCGGCTAATTCGGCGAAATTATGCCATTTTGAATATGACGTAACTTTTGAAAAAAAAATTTTAAAAATTTTTTTCGTTCATATATGTTCCTTATAGGATAAAAGGAACCTTCTCACCAAATTTCATTCAAATCGAAAGGGGTCGGGTCCCACTCTTGGTCGATTTGACATGGAATTACCCATATATATAAATTTTTGAAAAAATCTTTAAAATTCTTATGTGCATTTACAAATATTAAAATATACTACTGAAAATAACCTAAATTTAGAGCATTTTACTAGTATAATTAAAAATTATTTTAAAATAAATTAAAAGACCCACAATTAAAAAGGGGTTTGTTGTACCTACAACCAAAAAATAAACAAGTGTTTTATTTACACCATTTACTTAACCGCACTGACCTCGGCTTGGTGACTCTACCTAGCCATTCTGCGGCTAACTCAGACCCCACCTTTACAAACATTTTTAATCTTTTGTGATTAAAATCAAAAGTTGTTTACAGATTTTAATCATTTATGCCATGTTTTCTATACGTGTGCCAAAAAATTAATTTTTTTGCACAAAACGTATTGTGGGATTACGGTTCTTTTAGTTAATTCAATAAAATAAACCGATTTTGAGTTAAGCACCCCGTACACGTTTCAATCCAAAGGCCCAACCATAATATGCATGAGACAGCTTAAGTCACCTTAAGCCACTGTGTGAATACATATAAAACAAATGTGGACAACTATAATGTACTTAATGAAACTTTTCGTTAAGTTTCGTCAAATGTCATTTGCTTAAGCAAAGTACCAAGCTGAACGCACATTCCGTACGGAATCAGATGTTTGTGTGTTCTTACAAAAAAAAAAAAAAAAAATAAATTGAAATGGATAAAGAAAAACAGGAATTAAGAAAAAGAGGAATTTTAATTTGGTTCCTTTTTTTTATTACAAAGAAAGTACAACAAACATTTTTCTTTTTAAAACGTTGCTGGCAAATTAAATAAAACATAAAATAAACAAATACATGGTTGTAATTTTTGGTACTTCTTTATTTGAAGTACTCGCAAGAAAACCAAATATTGTACAAATATGCAACATGGATCTTAAGTTAATGTTAGTACATTATGGCCACCTTAAAGTCTCTTTTAATTGTCTCATGTATTTGAAAAACCTTTTGTTAATTTTTGGCAGTACTGTAAGCTAACTAATGCATAATACAGTTGAGCCTCAAGTGGCCAAGAATAATTCAATTGACAATTCAATTGATACGTGTATGGGCTGCTTTACGCGAATACATATTGTGCAGCTTCCTCCATTTTTGAAATAACGGTATATCTCGAAAACAAGCACTTACAAAAAAAAAAAAAAACGGTTGGGACCACTGGATTCAGCGTACCAGAATTACGTTAAAAAAGGGTCAAACACTAAAAAGTACCACTTAAAAAATAAAAAAGTTCTCTATTATAGATGACACTGCATGTTTAATTTTATGTTTCTAGGTCCAACGTTAACGAAAATAAATAAGTTTAATAAAAGTGTCATTTGCTTAAGCAAAGTGCGAAACTGATCGCACATTTAGAACGTCAAATGTTTTTTATTTTGTTGTTTTAAATACATTTGAGAGACTTTTTGTAAATTTTTGACAGTAGGTTAGGCAAGGTTATGCATATTATGGTTGTTGGGCCTTAACTTTAACTGCCTGTTTTTAGAACACGGGCGAAACACTCATTCGTTTAACTTACATTTAAAACAAATTTTGAAATTTTGTTTTAAATTCTAAAAACAGGCAGTAAGTTAACTTTTCTGAGCGTATTAATAAAAAATATCAACAAATCAGTACAAAACATCTTAAATCACATTAGAATTTAAGCAGAAAGTGGTATATTTGAAGTAGCCATCTCAAAAAAAAAAAAAAAAAAAAAAAAAAAAAAATGAAATGTCACAAAATTTTCGAGGCTGTGGAAAACACATAGGAAAATATAACATGTACCGAAATTTTTTGAAATTAAAGCAAATTTGTATAAGTTTTCCTTGAAGCTATGAGAATGTAATTAAGCAATGACTGGTCCAAAATCTGCAACCTGAAAAAACAATTATGTAGGTAATGGTGGGCTGGCAAATTTTTAAGACACAGTATTCGTGATCCCAAAATGTTCGAAGAACTCCTTTAAAGACAAAAATCGGATGTGGCACCTTCAATTTAAATGTCATTGTGCACTTTAAACCAGGAGATGCAAATTATCTAAGTCAATTTATTGTAATGAAAACTAAGTAATAAATTTAGTATGTTATTTCCGAACAATCTTTAATTGTTTATTTCGCATTATTTTATAATTCTATAATAAAACAGTATTTTACAGCTTAAGGTTATAAAAAACAAAAAAAAACTGAACAAACATAAAAAATAAACATTTATTTGTATTAGACATAAATTTTTTTTTTAATTACATAAATTCTAAGGATTTAAAATTAACATTAGTTCAGTTTTTATCGTTTTATTAAAATATTTTTAAAAATTTATTTTTTCAGACGTTAAATATTTTATATTAAATAGACATTGGGAATTATTTCTTTTCATAAGCAACTTTATTATATACAACATTTTTTATTTTCTCGAATTTATTCTATGAGTTAAATTTTAGTTATGTATTTTATAAAGCTTTTTATTATAAAGTATCACTATCCAGTGTGACACAAAGAATGCTGACGAAGGCCGTAGCGGGCCAGAAAATGCATTACATTCTGCTGGTGTCTAATAATTGTAAAGTTTTCTGTATATACAATATACTTCATTGCTATCCAACGGATAGCTAAGGTAAAATGTAACAAGAAGATACAAGATAATAGTCTGGTAGTGCATAAAGTCATTCCTGAAAATTTAAGGAATAGAACTATTACGAAAAAAGCTTTATAAAATACATAACTGAAATTTAACTCATAGAATAAATTCGAAAAAATAAAAAATGTTGTATATTTTATATTAAAAATATAACAATATTTTACAATGTACAAAAATAATAAACTTAATAAAAAAAAACTAAACAAATTTGTACATATCGTCAGCTAAAATGCAAACAGTTTTTTAATTTTTTTACAGAAGCAAAAACCTTCACAAAATCAAAAACAAGAAGATGAACTTGTCATTTGAATTAATTTAAGGCTAGTTTATATAATATATACGGATATTATATATACGGTAATACAAAGTATTGCGACATGTCAAAAATGATGTAGAATGTGCAAAATCGTATAATGTAAAAGCAAAATGCATTGAGTTAGAGAGAATACCGATACAAAATTTGACAAACGGTCGGTAAATGCTTATTTTCTAAACCATTTTAGAACCTTATCTATCCTCATCACACATTTTCACAGATAATGTTGGAGGTGGCAACTGTAACAATCTGTTTTTTTGTTATTAACTTAGCTATTTAATATCTTTGCTTTTATTGTACTTGGCCTACAGCCCCGCTTGTCACGAAAAAAGTGTCAATTTCTTGCACAGTGCTATAAAATATTTACAAAAAATGTAAATACCAACCATTACCAATTATACAAAAAAAAAAAAAAAAAAAAAAAAAAAAAAAGGCCATATAGTCAAACGTAAATTTCCATCGCCTCATTTGACAGCTCACCTACTGACAGTTAAAAGGCGGAAAACAACTTAATTTTTCCTTTTTTGTTTTTTATAACTGTGAAGTACAAATAGCAAGATCATTATTGGGTTGGCGCATATGTCAAAAAGTAGTAGTAGATAAAAAAGACAAGGAAGGTTTACATGAAGTTTTCTGAAAATATAACCGATAGAGTTTTTTTGCATTTTCACCACTGCTTCTGTCATATGTTTTGAAGAAGAGTTGATAATATTTTATTGAAAGTGAAAATTATTGTTTTGTGCCGCCACTTTTCTAATATTATTTCTAAAAAAGAAGTTTTTTGTGCAGCATACGTATATTTAATGCTGTGTATTGAGCTGTTGACATTTTTTTTTGCTTTTACTACTTTTTTCGTTATACGGCAAGATTAAAATTTATTTTCTTGTTGTCATTTTATTTTGCTTTCGCTTTAACTACTTGTTTTTCTTACGGCAATGAGTAATTTGCAGCATTCGCCAAACAATGACTCATAGAGCAAAACAATACTTAATACACTTTAAAATAGTTGATACGGAGCCAAATTTATGCTTAATATTGCAGAAATCAAAAAAAATTCGTGGAACAGGTTTTGGATTCAGAAAGCGGGTAATCAAAATATATATGGGGTATATATATTTTGATAACCCCTAACTAATTTTTTTAAATGGTTGGTAGGTCAAACCAATAATGAGCTGACAAAATGTCGTTGATTGTCGTTGAAAGGCCACATACAAAAAGTTTCAATTCATAAACTTTTAATAAACTGAATTTTAAATGGAAATTTGGTTGATTTTACTTTTATAGAACACAAATATTTTTTATGAATAAGGTTTCACGTTATTTTTCCAATATGCTAACGAATTACATTTCTTGATTTGGACATAATTGTTATTTACACACGTAGCAACATTTAGTGAAACATGCCCATGTTTTGACAAATGTTGCCTCGTCTGTGGGCAACTTTACGATTTTCAATTATGACAACTTCTTACTTCATAGCTGTCAATACAAAAAGCCAGGTGCAGCAAAATGTTCAACAACAACCTACGACCACAGCAAGTTCCCGAAGACTTACAGTTCAATCACCACCCATAACTCCACCAGCGTTTATGCCAACATTTGTACCCACACAAGCTATTGATGCAGCACCCGTTACAACCATTACAGTGGTCTTAAGCAGTGGCAAAGCTATATCAAGGACGACAACCTTTAAATGTTTTCATTAAACAGGTCACAAGGTGTGGGAAGTTTTATCTTTAGCCGATTGGCCAGATGATGATTTTCGTATATGTTGCGGTGATTTGGGCAATCGGATTTGTTAGCTTTCGTGGACATGCAGACTTTATAGAGGCTATGAAAGAAATGGATGGGCGTTATGTGGGAAATCGACCATTTAAATTGAGAGAATGTACTTGGCGGCAAAGTAGTTTGGATGTGGTTAAGAAAAAGGAACGAGAATCCATACATTTAGATAGTGAAAAAATAAAAAATGTACCTCTAATGGCCCACTTCACCAGTTTATTTAAATATCAATTCATATTTAAGTTTTTTTCATTAAATTTTGTTATCAATAAAAATTCAGAAATAACATTGTGCCTAAATTAAAGAATTTCATAAAACTCAATATTTGTATGGGAGCACCTCTAAAAGGTGGAGATAAAGGGCAAGTATGTTTTGAGAAAATGTTAAGAACAAAAAAATAATGGAGGTTGGTTTATACATTCTATCTTCCTGGAGGCGACTCCCAGGCAGTTATGGGAGTTTTTCTTCAATATATTTCTTGCCTACATTAAAATTTTTGTATCGGAGCCCCTTAAGAAATGAGATAGCGGGTAGGTACGTTTGAAACAAATGATAGAAATGAAAAATAAAGCTGGGTTGCTCATACATTTGACCTGTCTAGTGGCATCCTAGGCGCTGCAGGGGCGAAATTTAAAAAACTTATTTAAAACATACAAATTAAAGCTTGGTACTTTTTTTTAATTCGAACGTTTAAGGGTGAAAATCGTTTATTTAATTACCGTTAATATTGCACCTAGAAACAAAAAATTCAACATGCAATATCCAGAGTGATAAGACTATGTGGGAACTTTTTGGTACTTTTTTGGTCTGTAACTGTTACTTTATGAATTTCCGTTAGTATTGGACTTAAAACATAAAAGCAAAAATGCATTGTCCTGAGTGAATATGAATCTTTAATGCGATCTATTTGGTACTTTTTCGTTCTTTAACTGGTACTTGTTTTAATTTTCATTAGGATTGGACTAAGAAACATAAAATGAAATATGCCATGCAAAAAGGGGATATAAGGGAAATGAAATCCTTATTCTTTTACTTTAGTGTTCTACATGTGCTACTTTTTACATTTTTTATAATATTGAATTTAGATTTCCCAGTTAAATACATATTACATCGACAAATGAGTGTATACTAAGTTTATCATACCGTGTGAAATTTTTAATTATTCGCCCCACTAAGTATATATATTCTGAGTTCTTGAGTAATTCTAAGTCACACTTAACAAATACTTGCAAGTCCCACATGTAATCACAATTATTATCAAATGTTTATTTGATTTTACACAACGTTTACTGAATCAAAAAACATTTCAGACGTTATTA